>JAUCNO010001368.1:999513-1019377 GCA_032353835.1 Enteromius viviparus | reverse complement strand
GATAGATAGATAGATAGATAGATAGATAGATAGATAGATAGATAGATAGATAGATAGATACTGTAGATAGATAGATAGATAGATGGGGCTGTCTGGTTGCTGGGAATGTTGTTGAGTCTCTGGCTAAGCATTATATAATGAGATGACGATTCCCTGAATGTGCTGAGACTTGGTTGGCTGAGAGGGAGGCTGGGGCCAGGGGATCGCTCTCTGATTGGTTGGTGATGGATGTCCTGCAGGGTAAGATTTGGGCCAGTAAAGGGGGAGCAATACTTTGCAGGCACATATAACAGAATGTCCCAGCCATTCTATCTCACTCCCTTTCTCGATATCTTTCACTCTTTCTTTCCTCAACCGTTTTTTCTCTTCCCTCCCTCCCTCTCGCCCACTCTCCTCTCTCTGTTTCTCTCCCCTGTTGCCGTGGCTCCCGCTGTTTGTGCAGACTCTGTCAGAAGGAGTTTGAGAGTCTAGTGACCTGGTCTGAACCACATTCAGCCATTTCCTTGGGAGGGAAACATCTGGTGCGGCATGAGAGCTGGATTCAGCTGACCCAACATTATATTTGTTTACTTTCCACTCAAAACATTTCTAAAAATTTGGGACACAGCTGCAAATGCTTTAGCCACAGTAAATCGCTTGTATGATCAATCTCACTAAACATTTTAAGAAAATCATATTTTATATTATAAATCAAAGAAATAACATTTAAGAAATGATCCATCAATCTATCTAAATATCTGTGTAGCTATCTATCTATCTATCTATCTATTGTTTTGTTTAAAATAAACTGTCACATATAAGCTTTTTTTTTTTTACATTTATCTTTATTAAGATAATCTTTGTTAGCTTGAGAATTGTTGGAATTGTTTATTTACTATTTATTGTTTACATTTACTATTTAGCTTTTTCACATATTATTAGAATAGAAATCATCTTATTTTATGACTGTAGTGTAAAAAAAATTACAATAACAATTTAAATAAAAAACAACATTAATGTATCATATCTTATAAATGCAAATGGAGTGATTAATATTTATTTACCTTTGTCTTTGCTTATATTTAGCTGTACTCCAATACAAACATCCTAATTTTTGTATTAATATAGGCTGCAAATAAGAGATACTTACCACATCCGGCTGCCTCTTCTCTTGCTGGAACTTCACCTTCATATCCTCCAGAGATTTCTTTAGCTTCTCTTCCTCCGTTGTTCCCAGATGTCTTTGTGCCACTTGCAGATAGCAGGCCCACTTGGCTGAATCGAAGCCCCAGTGACATGTGCGTTTGTCTGGCTGTCGATGGGAGTGCATGACAAAGCGCTCCGGGCAGAAGAGCATCCGGCATTGGGAACAGCGGATACAGTGCGCATCCGGGCTGGAGTAAAGCTGGGGTACAAACAGGCCTTGACACTTGCCCAGACATTGGTGTTCCACCCAAAATCCCCCAGATTCCTCGCCGTCTTTCTCTTCCTCCTCTCCATCCCCGTGCACTTTGGGTGAATCACGAGATGGTTCCTCACCCGGATGCAGCAGGGTGTTACAGAGACGCTGGGCATCGGTCAGCGTGATGAGGCCGCAGGATGGAGTACCTGGAGGAAGGATGCCCAGCACTTTGAGGATGTGTAACTGTGTGGCATTACAGCGGGAGCAGTACAAATACAGCTGGTCACACACAGAGTTGATCTGCTGCAACGAGAATTCCCGCAGGATGGTGTTGAGCAGCTGGGGCAGACAGAGACGCAGTTCGCCTCCTAAAGAGAAGCAGGAGATGGATTCGCCCTCCAGACAGCAGAGGACAAGCTCTGTGGAGCTGTCAGGGGGAACTAGTATGGGTCCCCCTGCTATACCTCCCTGAGCCAGAGGGGGCGCGATCTTATACTGCCCATGATGACCAGTGAACGCAGCCGGGCCTCCGAGAGAACACTGGCTGCTCAGAGAGAACTGCGCTAGAGTGTGCTTCAAACCGGGACTCAGATCCGGACTGGCCTCCATTTTGTTCGCAGCCTTTGAGACCTGATTCCCAAGAGAGGTTTCTGGGATCTTCTTGCAGGATAAATTGAGAGAAGCCATCACACGTTTCTTTATGGGTGTGCCGTCTACAGCTTTGTCTCGCATCAACCTCTTGAGTGGTACTTTTAGAAGTGCCTGTTCCTTGGGGACGTTTTGGCGCTTGTTCTCAGTAGTCGCCATAATGTTGTTTATGGGTATCGCTAAGCTGTCTTCGGAGACCAGAAGATACACAGAGGAAGTGTCAGAAATGCAGTGCTTTTTATATGTGGATCATATTAGGTCCTCAACACTTCCCAGATGGCTGAAAAATCAAAACAAGCATCACAGATTACTAATTATAAAAGAGAGATAATAAAACCTTTTGTAAAATGTTTTAAAGAAATTGTAAAAAGAAATATTTAGGGGGGAAAATGATAAATTAAAATGATAAAATGATTTTTATCTCTTATAAAAATATTTCATAATATGTAAATGCATTTAATAATATAGGCTAATTTTTATTTTGACAAATTGATTTATGAATCTCAGACATAAACTGACATTTCCACATTGAGAAAAATACGAACCAAGGATATTATAGTTTATTAAAACTAAGACCATTTTTGTTTCTTTCAAGCAGAATTTTGTTAAAAAAAAATAAAAGCAAACCCTAAAGACTAAAAACTAAAAAAAAAATCTAAACCCTCAAAAACATTAAATGTAA
Organism: Enteromius viviparus; assembly: GCA_032353835.1. Lineage (NCBI taxonomy): Eukaryota > Metazoa > Chordata > Actinopteri > Cypriniformes > Cyprinidae > Enteromius > Enteromius viviparus. Next base: position 1,016,666 of record JAUCNO010001368.1, on the reverse strand, counting down.
AATATTAAAAAATTAATAGAATATATTATAATAGTATCTGAAAGATATTATAGTAGCCTGGGAAATTTGATTCATTCACAAAATGTTGTTTCTTTTAAACAATTATAAAAACATAAACTCATTTCCAGGAACGGTTAATAGTAAACGGTTGTCTTTCGTCAGTGATAGCGCAGTCTTCTCACAAATTAATCATATCTGTAAAATGTTGTGACTGCATGTATAGACTTTACACCCCCTCTCACAGGGAGAGGCCCCGCCCTCTTCACAAACCCCGCCCCTCTGACCGGTCTTTCTCACAGCCAGAGCCCCGCCCCTCCCCCTCTTGCCTTGGTAATGACATTCACTCGTGCCAGAGACCTCTGCGGGACTACCCCCATATGTTCCCACACCTATGACACTTTCACATTTCACAACAAACTGTGAAGGCACCCCTCGAGAAGATTTAATTGCGGGGGGAAAATGCCTGGTTCTCTAAATTTAACGTTGATAGAAAAAAAATATATATATATATAAACATATATATATACGTTATTTAGGTAATGCTTGTGTGAAATTTGATCACCGCGATGATGAAGAAAACACACATTGTAATCTTTTCTAACAGCGCTTGAAAGAAATAAAACACAACCGTAGCCGATTACTGTTGGTTATCATATAGCATATGTATGAGCAATCTAAAAAAATATCACATGTAAAATTCAACTGAAACAGTCTAAAATAATCCTTTTATACACTAAAGAAGGCATTTCATGTTAAGACGCGGCAGGCAGTCATAAGAGGACATTCATATATGATTCCTCGATTATGAGCATGTAATATATAGAAATATTAAATATTGATGATACGTGCTTTCGTTATAGAGAATGTAAACCGAAAAACAACATGTAACGTTATTTAAAGCTTACCTTTAAATCTGAAGTGTGAATTCAGCGTCGTTCAGACGAGAAGATAAGAAAATTATTGTGGTTTTTTATACCACGGGATTCCGTGTCGGAGTTCACAGCAGAACGAGCGCCCGTCGCCCTGACACCGATAACACTGGAGCGGACTTCATGCTGATAGACTACAACGTCAATCCACAACCCAACAACCTACGTCACCCGACGGGCTGCCACGGCTAGACGGCGTGATTTCGCGGAGGAAGTCTGTCTCGCGATCTGGGGGCGTTACCCGCATTCCTATAGGTCCCGCCTTTAAACTAATCACTGATTGGGGGAGCACTCTGAGTGACTTTACAACTGTCCAATCGCTGATTGCCATTCGTTCGCTTCTACCGACCCACAGCCATAGCAACCGTAGCAAGAGTAGGAAGTCTGTCCGACGATCTCGGGTTTACGTGCGGTAAACATACACTAATTATTGTAAACCATGGTGAAGGTGTGTCTTTGTGCAGACATTTATAAAAACTAATATTATTCTCGGTTATCTTGTTGCTTAATAAATACAGGTTAACTGAGCAAGAAATTATTAAATGATTCACATGTATGAAGTCAGTTTAAACCATGACTAAAATAGTCCCACACTATATTTTAAGAGTGGTTTATTAAAAAATAAAATAATTAATTAATAGTAATAAAAAAAACGATTTGATTCCTCTTAGAAATCGTCATTTGTTGATACAAATTGCATTTATTTTTTGCTTGAATGTGTAATCAAGAATATAGGCTAGTTTTTAAATGTTTCAATTTGGAAAAAACAACAAATTCTCAGATTTTAATCTATTTTAAGACTGGACTTTTGACTCTAAACTTTATAATTACTAAGATAGCCTTTGTGACAGCTTTCCTGTCTGATAACTAGCCCTAGTCTCCTTGTGTGTGTTTTTTTTTTTTTTTTATAAAAAAAAAATTCAGATTCAATGATTGTTAAAAAAATAACAAGATTGCGATATATATGTTTTTTCTCAGTCATATCCACACAATTATCAGTCATATTATCTATAGCCTATATATAGTTAAATCCTGTCATTCAGCATCACATTACTGTGACTAACACACAGCATAACCTTCTTATTCATCCTTTGGCCTTTATGTAAATCATGTGTTTTTTAGTGTAGTAGAGTGAATTGTGTCATAGGTCTTAGTATTGCTATTGATATGGTATTTAGTAACTGTAAACATTCATATCTTTTAATATAGCCTACCTTTAACACTGTCTGATACCAAATCTTTCATTCATATATTTTTATATAAATGTATGTTTACATAAATGTATGTAAATACAGGTGAAGTGGCCTTGGAGGTCCTAATCATGCAATATATTGTATTTGAGCATGAATATTTCTTTACTTTCTGCTTATATTTTTGTAATGATGCCTTCAGACACTCATTTGCATTCTCTTTCTTCTTTGTGTCCTTTTCCATGTGCACATTAGCATAAGGCAAATGGCTCTAATTTGACTTTCATTTGCGTCAAGGTTTGCATTTCTATAGTTTAGCTTCTAACATGTTGTTCACACCCTGACCTATATGCCAGCATTACTCAATTCAGAGGAAACACCCTCATGGTTAGACTTTTGTACAACTGTGTGGAAGAAGGAAAGAATGAAAGCATCATAAAATTATATATATATATTGTTTTAACATTGTTTTAACTAAATCTCTTTTTATGTCAACAAAAATACCATTTAAGGGTATTTAAAGGCCATTGTGAAAATGTATGCAACACTGGTTGGCCACTGTGCATGTTTTTTTTTTTCTTCCAGGAAAGCTATTTTGTTTTTGGTTTTTTGTTCAGTCTGCAACTAATTTAATGTCCTATCAGGGCCTTTGCCTTTTACTTTTCATTACTTCCAGACTCTCAGAGAAACCTTTTAAGAGTTTCAATGCATGGCAATAAACAACAACAGTTTCTCTGCTATTTTCAATGTGAATTGGAAAGTTGCAAAGGTTTGAAAAGCAATGGGTCAAGTGGCATACCTGGAGGCAAAACAAGTGATTCAAAAGAAACATTTTTTAATATCTTTCTGAACCTTAAAGCAATACAGTCGAGGTTTATGAATTACGTGCAGTGCAAACTTACAAAGTTATTAAATGGGACCTGTAAACAACAAGTGAAAAACTGTATTGTGTGGAAACCGATGACCGATGAAGGGACTGAGAGTTGCTAGATTAAAGGAATAGTTCACTCGAAATGTTCTCACCCTCAAGCGACTCAAGATGTAGATGACTTTGTTTCTTCAGTGGAACAAATTTGGAGAAATTCAGCATTACATCACTTGCTCACCAATGAATCCTCTTTCGTTGGAGAAGGGTTTATTGTGGAATAAATTCCTTAATGATTCATTTATTACTAACATGCAGCTTTTCACATAACAACACATAAACTGATGGACTGGAGTTTTGATGTTTTATCAGCTGTTTGGACAGACCCATCGATCCATTGGTGAGCGAATCAATTTCTCTGTATTTGTTACAAAAAAAAAAACAATGCATATGATGGATTGAGTGTGGCTCCATTTCTGAGTAAACTATTCCTTTAATTTGCCAGGGAAGAGTGGAGCTCCATAATGCCTGATTTTAATTTCTTTTATAAATTTATTTGCCCTCACCTATCGTCTACCTTTCATTATGTTGTCACTCTCCTCTTGCCAGGCAACAGGGCCCTGGTTCATATTTTTGGAGCCTTCAAAGCAGACAGCTCCCAGAATATACACAGAGGACAAAACAAAGAGAGAAAAATCCTTGTTGCTAAGAAACAGAGGAAAAACAGATCAGCAGGAGGACCGTTTGCATGAAATAATAGACCAAATTAAGCTGGATTACTACACCATGCTTTGCAATTGTAATAACACAATGTGTTTTTCACTGAACATTTTAAAAGAAAGAACACGAGTGTTTTCAAAACATTAGCATGCACTGAAGATAACAAACACACGGTCATTATATTCTGATTTATCTTTAATTTTAATATACAACCTATTTATCAGTATATATCTAATGGGGAGTATCTGCATTTATATCACATTAAATCACACAACCCAGACTACATTTCACCAAAACGTGATGAATATAGATTTAGGTATTAGATTATATATATATATATATATAGATTTCAACATAAGGTCACATCAGGGAGTCCATGGAGATTAGCTGCACTTAAAATTAAAAAGCAAGCTAGATAGAAATATAATGTCCATCTGTTGTCTGCAGTATTCTAACCATTATTTTTGCACTTGTGAAGCAAGTTCTAAAACACATTTTTAACCTGAAAGGGAAAAAGACATTCATTAGATCAATGTGCTAATTATATACGGAGACGTTTAGGTTCACTGCTTATCATTTTGGTCTTACCTGTTTTTGTCTTTTCTTTATTTGCATTTCTTGTTGTTGCTTTGCCCTGACCTCCTCCAGAGTTAAGCACCCACCTGGGAAAGTAGGAGACAAGATATTCATGTATAAAAGGAACTTTAACTCCCCCTAGTGGTCACAACACAAATTCTTTTATTTGGTTCCTATCTTACAGACTGCTTCTCATATTTGTTTTCTGGCATGGTTAGTTGAATGACTCACCCACAGTACTAGGAGATATGGAAATGTAACCCATGGCCCGACTCAAGCGCAAATCCTCCAGAGCTGCCAGTTCTGCTTCTGCTTCTGTTAAAAAGCAAAGCACTCAAACAGTGACCAATGACCCCTTAACCTTTCATAACTTTATTAAACTTAACAACAGGAAATAGCTTATATTTAATTAATGTTCAAACAAATAAAATATATTCAGTACAATATATACTGTGCTTCCATTCATAACTGTTTTTGGCATAATTGGTGTGATGACAGAATAGTTGGAGACAGGTTATTTTAAAAGACATTTGGTACATTTTTTTCATTTGTAATTATTTATAAATCATCCTTAAAAAATGTCCCCCTAATTGAAAAAGCACCTATTCACGAAAGAAAGAAAAAGAGATGCATCACAGTATACCTATACCTACTTTGCTGAATATCTTGTCTTTTCTTTGGGTTTGGTGCAAATACTGTAAATGCCTTTTGACTGTCACAAAAAATAGGAAATTGTCAAGTGATAAAAAGTAATAAAAGTAACAAGCTGTAATGTATTTTCTACTGCAACCAAAATTACACAGTTCATTGCTGATGCTTGGATTAAGACCTGATCCACCATATGTTTCCACTGGCACTGTCCTACCTGTGGGTTTCAGAAAGCGCGTGCGAATATGTTTTAGGTTTTAGTTGCTCCTTCAGTGCATATTTCGCAGGTTTTGACCTCGTTGAGGTCTCAGCCGGTTTCGCCTGTATTGCTTTATAGCTTCTCTCCGTTGCTTTGGGTTTGTATTCGGTGTCACGGGTGCATCTCGGGCAGCTTGATGCCCTGTTTTTGCGGTGACCGACATCTCTGGTTCTGACTGCAGGTGTGGTTTCAGCTGTATTGGCTTTCTTGTTCACATGCATAGGTTTCGTTGCAACCAGTCTCGGCTTTATAAGTCTTGTGTCCGGCATGCTGAGGCATTCGAGCTCTCACCTGCTCTCACTGATGATGTGAAAATTGATGAAACTTGACGCACCGGTTTCAACCAGTGATATAAAACAGATCTTTACGTTCCAAAGAACTGGTGTCTCACATAAGACCGGGCGTGTAAAGTTTAGTGGACAACCGTAAACAGTGCTACCGCGTGTCTGATCCGATTACTGAGCACGCAGGGCACTCTGGCCGCTGGTGACCTCACGGTACACCATAGTAACCACGCATAGTAACCGGTAGGCCTCCTCCAACTACTAATCAATAATAGCAAATAATAATATCATTTAATTTTCTTTTACAAAACTAAACCAAAATAAAGTTAGCTTTTTTTAATAGACCGCTCTACAAAATATGGAAATGTATAACCACTTTCAAGGAGGAAAATAAAAGCCTAATTAATAATGCTTGCCTCACTAAGGGTTAAAATATGCCGTTATGCATTATTTTTTCCAAAGAGAGCTCTGGTCATTAACTAAATCTGTCACTAATGGAGAAGCTTTATTATTGTTGTGATTATAAATAGCGTCACAATAGCCAAAGCAGCAATTTAAAATATAGATATGGAATCTATTTTGGTTTACACGTGCATGAATATACGCGTTTTATGCCTTCGGCAAAGTGTATAGGCACATTTCCTCATATTTTTCGATGACAGAAAGCGTGCACGGTCCTCCTACACTGTAAGCGGTGCTGTAACATTCACCGCCCTGAATGAATTTCTATCGCTCTCTACTTTTACCTTTGACGCATTAGGACATGACGGGATTGTAGCAGTCGCTGAAAACGGCCAGTGTGTGATGGGAGAACTACCCCGTTGACTTCGGACAGGTATGATTATCTTAAACGCTTATGAATAAGTCGTAAAAAGAAGGATGTTTAGGCAAGGTCCGCCACCGGCTCGGTTGCAAAGGGAGGAGCGCACGCTCGCGCACTGAGCATCATCGTTTTCCTTTCTGACTTTCATTTTGTGTATTTCGATGCGCAGCAAGTTACGCTGTGTGCATTTCGCGTGCTCGATAAAAGGCAGCTGCTTTTATATGCATCACGCTGCGCCATAATTTAGGGAAGTGCAGGTCTTCGGGGAAGGACAGAGGGCTCTAGCTGTCACTGCACGAACACACGCCCATTTTCAATATATGACCAAAATAATAACCCGCGGAATGAGCATAAGACGTAAATGCACCGACTCTGCAAGGCGCCGTCGCATTCAGTGGGCTTTATGTAGGATCTGTGCATTTGTTTTTATTGCGATTTCTGCCGCTCCGTTATAGGCCGTCGAAATGTTATGACAAATCCGCGGATGTTTTTGGGAATCACCGTGGGTGTTTATTCAGAAATGACTGCGGCTCGCGCATAAACATTGAAAACACGCGTGGCGTCCTGGCACCTGTGCGCGCGGCGCTTCCTGGTATGTGTCCATTAATGTCGTTCAGGTTTAACAGTTATTGCACGGAGAGAGGGCTAAAACCTTCATGTTCAATAACTACAAATGCTTCATTTACACCCGGGATTTTTATTTCAATGGCTCGTATGAAACAAAGGGCAGCGCATTATTCGTCTTCGCTGTGCAGCATGGCGCAATATTATATTAACGTTAGGCTATTATTGTAGCCAGATTGTCTTGTTTTAAGCAGAAATGCTCAGATTTTTTGTTCAGCTGCGGCCTGGTGCGAGGTATAATAATAATACGCTGTGCATTTGTGGTTAGATTTACGGAAAATAAACAACTGGCAACTGTGGTTTCCCGAACTTTACCGTAAAAATGTGATGATGATATTACAGGTATTACGGGAGGTGTTTTCCAGTTCCTAAATGTACCTATTATTAAATGATGTACTGTTAATATTAGAATTATTTGACCTATCAAGCATCTGTGGCCGTTAGTTGCCCATTTACCCACACAAACACGTTATCACTTACATCATTATTATATATTAATAAGATGCAAAACAAAACGCTACAATGTAGCCCACATGACTCAAACAAAAATAAAAGTGTCACAAATGAGTTTTTGCATTGAAATGCTGCTTTCTGTTAAAATATAAGGTGTTATACTTTTAAAAATTGTAATAGTATTTTACTGTAGCCTAGTATATACTTATTTCTTTAATATACAAGTTTTTAATGAAAATTATACATGTTTTAATGTATATTTTTTTTAATACGTAAATAATTGTCACTGTATATATAAGGTAGGGTAATGAAAATGATAATTGTCACTTACAATTAAAGTTGTTGCTGTACTTTTTTTTTTTTTTTTTACAGTGTATAGGATGTTACAGTTTCCATACTGTTTTGTTCAGATTTGGTATTTGTTTCTGGACATACCCATAATTTGAAATGCACAATTTGGACATTGTTTGTGACTGTTAATTATGGAAGTAGGATGTGGCATTTATACTCTATATACTGTACGTATTTAGAATACAATAGCACATATAGAATCAATTATCATTCTACTAATAATTAAACAGCTAATATTTCTATATGTTCTGCAGATTGAATTGTATGTGAACTTCATAGAAATTCAGCTAGAAGGCTAACATTTTCGCTCATGCACAGCTAAAGCTCGCAACGCTCAAGTTTCTACACAACAGAATCAACTTATTTGTTAATGCGCCTTAAAAAATCCCATAAGTTTTAAATGTATTTGCAGCTTTAATAACTGATGTAGTTTTTTCTTGTCTAGTGGTAAAATGTATGTGAATAAATTTTTTATTTGTTATGCATTTAAATGCACTAATTAAAAACATAATTGATCTCTCTGGTCACTGATTAATGAAATTAGTGGGTTTTTTTTAGATATACATTTTTTGTTGTTGTTTTGACATCTTTTAACATACAGAAAAACAAATATTTAAAACACAGAATATACGCAAGACTATACATGTACCACAGGTTATGAGCAGTTGTTTTTAATTTCATTCTCAAAGTTTCAAAGTTAATTTCATTCTGCAAAGTTTATTTCAAACTGTTTGGCTGACTTAAGTCTCACCTCAAATTAGAAGACAGGCCTGTAAGCAAATATAAGAAAACTGTTGGAAATTTGCATGTTCTGCTCGAGTCACTAGACATACGACCTGCCTGTGGTTGACATATATGCATTTCTTTAGGATATATACTAGTCAGTTGCACTTGGAATTGGATGACCTTAACTTCAAGGTCGATATTTTGACTTGAGGTACAGTTTTAGTACACATACATATTTACAGTCAACTCTATTTCAGCTTCTTGTCTCCAGATTCTGTGGAACAATGGACAAGGAGCCCCAAACTAAAGCAGAACCTGCCAAGAGCACAGTCAACACCACGACCACCACAGCGGTGAACCCTTCCCATCAGGCCAATGGCGCCCCAAAAACTCCTCCTGCGCTCACAACTGTAACCACCTTCCACAATCAACCCACCCCCACCAACAGAAAAGTAGTGCAGGTATGTTTGCTCCACCCATAGTCCGTTTCTGCCCTTTGAAAGTGTTCATTAATATTCTGTGCTGTAAATGAAATATATTTAGCATCATTACATTTCTTTGAGGAAGGTACCGTATTTATTCGTCTATTTTAACAGACTGGTATAAGAATGCATGCAAATCTTGTTTACCAGTCAAATTCACTTATAGATGAAAATATGACCCGTAACTAAAAACAGAGTTGATAAGAAGCTGCAGGTTCTTAAGGAACAAAATTTTATTTTATTATTCACATTGGAAAAGGAAATGGATATATATTCACAGCAGATTCATCCAGAGAACATGATTCATTGTTTACAATCCAAAATAATTATCTGCATAAATAAAAAATCAGCTGCATTCTAATGAATTACTAGGTGGGCTTAACAATGCAACCGAAAAACACCTACACTGTGGGAAGTAGAACATGGAAAGTAGTTGTGAAAGTAGTCTATAACATGTAAAATGTAATATTAATATATACACCTTTTTGCAATGTTTGTTACTAATGCTTTATAATAGAATTAACCTCTTCTTTTTGTCAATCTTCTTCCAGGTCAATCTTTCTGGTGACCGACTGGCACCTTCTTTTTCACCAAGTGAGAGAGTCAGCCAAGCTTCATCGTCGCAGCAGAGCCAAAAAACGGTGTGTGTGCGACAACATAGAAGAAATAATGTTCCTTTTATCTCTTGTTGTCTTGACATTTATTGTTTAAATACTCTCAGGTTTCTCTGCCTAACTCTCCTGGTTCAACACCTCTTGTGAGAGGAAGTCAGAATCCAAGCACTGCAACAGCCACCCGTAAAATCTCCCCTCAAGCACTGCTTCTGGGGAAGAGCCCAAGTACAAGTCAGGCTCAGATGCTTCTGAGGGCTCAGATGGTGAGACAACCTTGTGTCATGTCCTGTTCTGCAACACTTTTACACTCTTCATCATTGCAATTTCAGTTCCTTACATGCACAGTTTACCCAAAATGCAACAGAAGCCATGTTTCCTTTTACACTCAAATGGAAACTTTGCTGGTTTTTCAACTCTTAGTGAACGCTGATTTGAAGGGCGTCTTGTGACCCACTGCACTGTTTACTCAGTCCTAATTAATGTTGTATTTATTGCTTGTCTCTGCATCAAAGTGTTGTACTGCTGACAGAAATCTCTCATGCTCACTAAGACTGTGTTTTATTTGAATAAAAATACAGACAAATAATATTAGTGTGAAATATTACTGCAATTCAAAAGAACTGTTTTCATTCAAATTTATTGCTGCAATGTAATGCTTAATTTTCAGCAGTCATTACTACAGTCTTTAGGTTTACGTTCACATGATTTTCCTTTAGAAATCATTTTAATATTGGGTGCTATTACTGCTTAATATTGTTGTGAAAACTATAATACATTTTTATTAAGATTCTTTGATATTTAAAAAAGTTCAAATAGAATAAGCATAAACCTTTGTAACATTAATGTAATTACTGTTACTTTTAATCAATTGAATGCATCTTTGCTTAATAAAAGTGTTAATTTCCTTTGTGTTTTTTACTATTTTACTTACCCAAACATTTGAATCATGATGCATACACTTAAATATGCATTGATAATAAAAATAAATATATCATGTGACACTGAAGACTGGAATAATGATGCTAAAAATTCAGTTTTTACAACAAAATGTAATTAAAAAAAGTAAAATTCTAGTAACATTTTTAGAATATTACTGTTATAAAAAATGCAGCCCTGGTGAGCGTAACATATTTCCAAAAATATTTTAAAAATCATACTTATTCCAAATGTTTGACCGCTGGTGCCACGGGTTGTACTTCTTCTCAGCTCATGGTCTAGTGACCAGCAGGCATATTGGCTTAAGCAAGCAGAGGGTTAGTGTTTAGAGGACTGCACAGGGTGCATGCTTGCATGTCTCTGATGGGGACAGATTTTACTCGACCACATCAAAAGCTCTTCACTGTGTTGTAAACTTCACCATCACACCTACACAGCAAAAGCACAACAGGCAGGAAATGACAGACTTTATTCTGCACCACTGGGACTTTTTCTTTATCTTTTTACCTTCTCTCTTTTTCTTTCTCTGTTGCATTTCTCTCTTTCTTCGTGCTTGCTATCTGGCAGTTGATTTTAACGTCTGCTGTTCGGCCTGATGTACCTGCCCTCTCCTCCTCTTCCTCCTACTCCTCCTCCTCTTCCTCCACCCCTTCCTCTTCCTCACCTCGATTCCCCTCCACACAGGTGAGCTTGATTACATCTGATCATGTGATAAAGACATCTGTTCTTTTGAATTTAAAGGGACAGTTCACTCAAAAAAAATTTGTCATCATTGAAATAATGAAAATGAGAAGCTGAGCAGAAACTCAAAATGTATTGGGACTGATGGGGCAACTTTTTATTATGTTTTTTGTGTTTTTTTGTTTTTTTAAATACACGAAGAGCAGCTCAGATATTAAGCTAAAAATCTTTCTACATTGAAGAAAGTTATACAAGTTTGTAATTACATTAGTGCAATTTTACAATTTTACATTCTTTATTCTGTGTGACTTTAATGTAACATGACTGTAAAGGCCAAAAAACATCATTTTCTTAAAGTTTTAAATCTGTTTGTCTGGTTTCTGTTGCATGTGGTGTTTTTCCAAAAACAGAATTTATGGCATCAACATTTTTCTATCTCTGTTCTTCAGCTCCAGAATCTGACTCTCCGTCCACCTCCACCTGGCACCCTTACTATCCCTCCAAACTTACCACTAAAACCCACAACATCAAGCCAACCCCCTCCTCTTTCATGCCCAAGATTACCAACTTTCCATCTGAGAGCCAGCCAGCCAGTGAATGCTCCAGGGAAAGATGGAGCTACTAAGACAGAAAGCCCAGCATCTCTAACAGCTCAAACAAAAGTACCTGTTCGCCATCTTACAGTTCCACCTCCATGTAAGTGAATGCATACATATTTTACTCTCTAAACGATATTCAAAATTATTATCTTTAAATATTTTTGAAGAATGTTTCTTCTGCTGACGAAAACTGCATTTGTTTATTCAATAATATGAAATATTATTACAATTCAAAATAACTTTTTTATATTTCAATGTGTTTTAAAATGTAATTTATTCCTGTGATGGCAAAGCTGAAATTTAAGCATATATTATTCCACACTATATTGGCACATGGTCCTTCAGAAAGCATATAAATATAATATATTGCATATAATATATTGGTTTGGTGCATAAGAAACATTGTTTATTATCTATGCTTAAAACAGCTTTGCTATATAATATTTTTTTGGAAATATTATAGCGATATTTTCCGGATTATTTAGTTAATACAATTTAAAATTGTTATAATGTGAAAGTTTTTACCTTTCATTTAATTTGGTAGTACTTAATTTTAAGGTGCCGTTGTTACACATTACATGTACTTACTATTATAAAAAATATATATATATGCATAATTACATTATAACCCTAAGCCAAACTCTAATCCTAACCCTTAACCATATAGTAGGTATATGTAGTTAATTAATATTACTTAGTACTTAAATTAAGTTATACTATAGCAAGGATACCTTAAAATAAAGTGTAACATATTTTACAGTGTCTGTTACATGTTAGTAACACCTTTAGTAATAAAAATAAATTATAAAAAATAACTAACACTAAAACAACACCACTTACCCAAATGTATAATCACACAAGAACACTGTAAAAAAAAAAGTGTAGCTATCTTTAGGGTCACTTCTGATTTGTTTATAGCAAAAAAGTAATAATGTCTTGCAAAAAAAATCATGACCCCACACTTGTTAACAGTAGTTTACTGTGTCATCATTTTAAAAAAAATAATGAGATTTTGGGGCAAAATGCCACATAAAGTGACTTTAATTTCAACCATATCTCTCAGAATGTGATATTATCCAGCTGATTCTTGTTCTTTGATTGTTTTCTCCAGCGCTGTATGCACCTGCACAGGCCCATGCCTTAGCGAAGCAGAAGCTTAACAGCAGCAGTCTCAAGAGGCCCCACAGCCAGATCAGCATCCCCCAGCACCCCTTCAATCAGAGGCATACGCCCCCCAACTCTCCCCCTGCCACACCAAAGAAGCCTCTTCCAGAGTTAAAGCGCTGCCCGTCCACTCAGCCATCCCAAAGCGTGTCGGCGCAGAGTGCTTCAGTGCCCATCACGGTCCCTTCCCCTGCGAGGTCTCACCTCACACCCCCTACCCTGACTTTGCCCTTAAGGTCTTCCTCACCCGGTGGTTCCTTACTGGCCACAAAACAGCTGCTGAGGATTGCGTTGTCTTCTGCATCTGCTCAATGCACCAACGGCCAATCAAAGACAGCCACTGTGTCCCCGCCCCACGATCTCATCCAGTCGAAGCCACTCATCTCGCCTGTGCTCACTAAACCAGAATGCCCCACCCAGCCGTTACGGACTCCAAACCCATGCCCACAGCTGGTGCAGCTGTCGCCCTCCAGACAAACCACAGCAGCCACACCTCTCATCACCACCCCACCTCTGGCGTCTCCTCAGAGGGCATCCCCTCCATCTCCAGTGCTGCCCCTGGTGTCCACCAGCAGCATTCTCGCACCGCTGCAGTCACTTTTGACCTCACAGAGTCCAACACAAACAGCCGAGATGTTGAAAGAGCCTAAGGATAGAAAGGAAGAGCAGAAGGAGCGAGATGTACCAGAACAGACACCTCAAGATCTGAAATGTCCAGCACCCCAAGAGAAAATCACCCAGGCTGTCTCCGCAGATCAGCCGTCAAATGAAACTACGGAGAAGGTATAAATACAGTGCAAACCTTTTAGGATGCATTTAAAAGAATTTTACTTTTTGTTGGCAACCAATAGGATTTTTTCAATGGATGACACTATGATATGTAGAGAGAGGTGTGGCCAATTTAATGCTAAAAACACAATTTAATGATGGGAAATGTTACATAGATAAATTGCAGAAGTGAAATAAACACAAACTTTGACATTAGAAACAATGCAAAGGGAAGCACTTGATAACTGGCCAATCAGGCAGTTATAATCCATTGCTCATAGTCTCATAATGGCAATACGATATATCAGTCTATTAATACTGCTTAAAATAGCTTTTTTTCCCCAGCAGGGTTATAATAGTTTTTTCAAACTAAAACCAAAAGCAAAAAGCATTAGGAAAGTTTATTTATATAGCACATTTCATGCATAATGGTAATTCAAAGTGCTTTACATAAAAGGAAATAAAGTAATAATCATGAAAAGTAGTATAACTAATAATAATAATAATAATCTCAGTGATAAAACAAAGAATTGAAAAACTTTTAAAACTATTTATAAATGTATTTAAAATTGTTAAAATGATATATAATTGAAAATAAATACAAAACAATTTAAGTTTCTTTTATTTCAGCTACATGAATTTTCAATTAAAATATTAATTATATTAACTTATTTAAACAAAAAAAAGCTAATACAAATGACTATAAGTATTATACTGTAATATAATACTACAACTAACTAAAATTAAAATTTAAATATATTATATAATATTACTAAATAATAATAATATATAGCTATTACTAAATATAATGTAGAAACCTTCATTTTCCGTAAAGATGCTTTGCAAATTAAAAATAGCTATACACAAAAATTTGAATGGGAAATCTTTCTAAATATAAATATAATAGTGATACTACTGAAATACTGTTTTACAGTACTGATGAAGTGAGTATATGTTGATGCGAACAATCTCTGCATTTCAGGTCTTGGACAAGATGACAGTCTGCACAGAGGAGTCAAGGACTGACAGTCAGATGAAGACGTCACAGAAGAATGAGACTCTCTCGACCTCAGTCGCACCATGGCCAGCTGAGAAAGACGACCAGTGTGAGGAAATGTCCACCCAGTCAGACAATCACTCAGGTATATAGAGTCGTAGTCCGCAATGAAAAGTCAAATATATCCCATCTAATATATACAACTTATCATAATGTTTTCAATATATAACTGAGAGCTCCTTAAGTTCTTTTGAAATCTGAAGCAGGATTTATAGACCATGTAGGTAATAACACAACTGTCTTCATCTTTCTAGCAATTTCCAGCCTGTCTTCTGACATGTCACCCATCCAGTCCTCCATCACTCAGCCATTAGATATGTCCCCTGTGGACAGCTGCTTTCCTCCAAAGTTTCACCCGGTGCTAGAGAGGCCACCAGTTCAGCCTCCCACCGTGAGTCAGATGAAGGCCACAGAGACTCAGCAGCCATCAGGAGCGGCCAAACCTTTGGTTTTAACACACCTGGTGGAAGGATTTATCATACAAGAAGGACTGGAGCCATTCCCGGTAAACAAAATGCCTATCAACCACTGATATCAGCCCATTAGAATGATTCGTGAAGGATCTGCAGAAAACTCCTGCTGAAAATATAGCCTTTCCATCACATAAATACCCTACATTTTAAAATATATTAAAAGTAAGAATGTTTATCATATTTCACAATAATCCCACAGGTGAGCAGGTCATCTCTGATGGTGGGTCCTGTCCGAGAGTCTGGGGTAAATGGTGTGAGGGAAGCAGAACTCATCCCTTCCAGTTCAGAACCTCCAGAGGACTCCACAGACTCGGATGACATGGTCACAAACAGTAAGTAAAACACTTGCCTTCTTTTTTAAGTTTGTATTTGAAGTTCATTGCATCTGTCTATCTATCGATCTATCTTTCTTTTAATAATATTTTTCACTGTAGATGGTGTTGGACGGTCCCACAAGCTTGTTCTGCAGTGCCAGTTTTGCAGAAGGAAAGGCACCGCTCAAACATTCCCACGCTCCAAACGCTTCTGTTCCAAATCGTGTGCCAAGAGGTACTCCTCTGTTATGTGACATAAATAACACATTGACATAATAAAACAAACAATCTGACCTATAAGCATAACCGACACAATAATGAATGGGTGTCTGACTAGTGTTCTGCCACAAACGACTGCTCCATCAACACCCTTGCAAACGTCTCTTTTGCTAGTGGTGTCAGAAACCACAACTGGATGGATCTAAACATGATTTCCTGCATGTCTCTTCAAGAATAACAGCAGATCACGTGTCAAGTGGACTGCATGCCGTTTCTATTCGCAGCTTATTATTCCTTTATTGTTTGGACACACATATAAATGTTATTTATGCCATTGCATTACACAGCCGTTATCAAACCAATTGGAGTTTATTTTAAAATAATACAGAACCAAAAAAATTTGTTCTAAATATTTTAAAGACAATATTTACAAAAATAGGGTTTGTTTGGTTAATAGCTAATGTGGTAAAGTACAGCTGTGGTTACAGTACTGGACACCAGTGTGTCAACTTGGGGAACTAAAAATGAAACGAGTTGGTCACTGCAAAAGTCAAGACAAAAACTGAATCACTTGTTTCAGATGGCACTTGACATCTAATGCAATGACTTAAGTGTCTTAAGTGGACAAAAGAGATCTTATATTTTTTAGGAGCACTGTATTTAAATATGGTTGAATAGTATGTCCTAAGCTCAGAGATAGTCACAAGAATTGTCCTAAAAAGACTCACTCACTTACACATACATACTGTGACAGGATGTGGTCATGGTCTGTGATAAACATCAACCCCTGACACACATTACAAGCTGCAAGGCAGATTTTGGTCAGTATGTTGGGCTGACTATAAAGGCAACCTTTGTTTACGTTCTCGGTTTTCTTGCAGGTTCAGTTACACCAAACGTTTCCGTGCGCTCAGGCGCTGTGTGAGTGAGGGAGGCCACCGATCTGAGCTCAATTGTGCCGAAGAAACTTTCCACCAGGTTTGTTTGAGGCCTGTAAAACTGTGCTTGTTTGAGATCTATGTGATGTACTAAAATCTATAACTGTCTAGGCCAAACATGGGACCACGGAGCAGTGGAGAATCCTTCAGCAGCCGCCACACGAGGGTGAAGATGGGACGGCCGCACCGATGAAGACCAGGCTCCGCAGACACACGGAACAGGAACGAGAGCGAGAGATCAGAGTCAGGCAAACAGTGGAGGAGACAAGAAGTGCCCCCACCTCACCCATAGATCCTGTTTCTCCTATCGATGTCTCCCCCTATCCAAAACCAGCTCAGTGGACGGTAGATCAAGTGTCAAGCTTTATATCCAATTTACCAGGTACATCTATCTATCTATCTATCTATCTATCTATCTATCTATCTATCTATCTATCTATCTATCTATCTATCTATCTAT
>JAUCNO010001368.1:965956-977758 GCA_032353835.1 Enteromius viviparus | reverse complement strand
CCAAAAAAACACAATGAAACAGTACTTAGTATTATTACTATTACTTTTATTATGTATTATTATAAATTATATACTATATATATATATATATATATATATATATATATATATACTATAATTAAACCTTGTGTGGTTTTTTATTTATATAGCTACTATTAGTATTTATTAGCTTTTATTTTCATTTTTTTGTTTTCATTTGCTTGAAATGTTCTGCAATTATGTTTATAAAAGTATAGTTATTTTTCAGTTTTAGTAATTTAGTACTTTAACATATACTTGTTTTATGTAGTTGGCAAGTAAATATTTAAATAACAAATAAGCTTAAGTTTGGCATTTAAAATGTATATTTTATTTTCAATGAACAATTTTGTAAATTATATTTATTTATAGATATTTATGTATTAACTCATTTTTACTGATTCATCAAAAACTTAAATGTTAAAGAAAAGCTCAGTAGTGAACTGAAGTATGCTGTTTATATATAATTGGCTGACTGAAAAAATTACTTTGGTGGAAAATAAATTACATTTTTTTTTTAAATGGAATGTTGTATGTTTGTGTGGTTCAGTAAGAGAATGTTCTTTAAGATTCTGCAATTCATTTAAATTTTGTGAATACTGCACATGTTCATATAAAAAAAAATAGTCAATCACTATAAATTATACCTACAAGACAAAGCTTATTCAATAGCTCTTTTTCAAAGCATTAAACATAAAGTGGATGATAATTAAACCAATTACAAATAACAACAATAATTAAAAAATAAAGGCATCTAAAAATGAATAAAATAAAATGGAACTCGTCTTTTGTATAAATAAAAGGCACATTTTTAGAAAACAAAAATAAATAAATTTGTTCATTTAATTAATTAGCACTAACTGGATATTTGCAACGTGTCATATTGGACACATCATGAATTACCTGTAGCCTGCAGCAGTAGTCCGTAGATGCTTCCAGGTTGCCGATTTGGAAGTAGGTTTCCATTCCACTGTAGACCAGTTCAAGACAGTTCATATCACATCCCCAGTCCAGCCGGTACTCAGAAATGTCTATCCCCTCTTTGTTCTAGGGATCAAGATCAGAGAAAGCGTTAAGCTCCAGGAAATACGAGCAAAAAAGCCACAAAAAAAACTAACAAACGCATATTCCCAGCAGTACGTGACTAATTACCTGCCTGACACGGTTTCATCAGGACAAACACAACAGACCTAATGCATCATACGCACCGCTAATAAATGAAACAAGCTCTCAAAACAGAATGCAAATCATTGAAATCGTGATATTTGACATAGGATTAAAAATCACATTCATTTTTATTGTGAACGAAACACAGGAGGCCCATTGTCACAAAAAGCCTATTGACAAGAAGGGACTGATCACGCAATTGGTGAAGAAAAGCTTTTGCGTGGACAGCTTCAGTGCCAGAGAAATGTCTTCAGCTTTTTCTAGATGATCGATGAAAGAAATATGTTGGATAATGTAGTTCCTATTCTGTGTTGAGAGTTTATTCTAGTCATTTTGTCTTTCTACGAGTCCCAAAGCCAGCGTTTGCTCCTGAAAATTGATTACTCTTCCAATGCAGCAGAAAATCACAGACAATTTCATCTGACAGCAGTGTGATTCATTATTTACTGTCTGTGTACTGTTCGAATGCCTGTCGCCGGCTCACCTCCCAGGTCACATCTGCACAAGCGTGTGACGTCACATTGATGGCAGGGGGACTACATTGTTCTGGAGGCCCAGCGGCCGTGCTTATTTCCACAGACTCAGAGTACGGTCCATACTGCGGAAAAAAAGGAGAGAGAGAAAGCGGTTAAGATTTAAAGCTTTTGGAGCTGTCTCAAAGGTAATGAATGGCCCGGGTTTGACCATGAGGAGGGAAATCTGTTATTTCTGTGGCAGGTAAACCCAAAGTGCTATAGTGTGTTAGGCATCCATCTCCGGTGATGGCTGAATTAGCTTCTTAATATCCTTGCAGGGAGCAGGTCTCTTTTCAGTCTTGAAGCAATGTAGAGGGTTTGTTATAAAACTTGAATTTTATGCCAGAGTGGAAAAACAACGAGAGTGCTGTATTTCTATGTAAGGGAGACAAAATTATAGCTGTTTGGGATGCAATTCTCCTGACTCACTGCTTATGTAAGGGAATAAAATACCTGCCTAGTTCTGGTCCCAATAAATATATACTTATATATTGTGGCACTTGGGAACAAAAAAATATCAGTTGGTGAAATTGATGTCCCTATGAATGGACTGAATAATTTTTGCTTTTAGATTAGCATAATGGATTAGCATTTAATTTAGAGAACATAAAAAAATAAAAAATATTTCCTAAAGGCAATGAAGCAGCATTTTGGATTACTTCAAAAGCAAAAATGTAATCTTTTGTGTAAATATTTATATTTTATTATAGTATTTTTAAATACTAGCTTTTATTTTCATTAGCTTCTGTAATTTTTTGGCCCTTTTTTTAATTTTCAAAAAACTGTATTTTTATTTCCGTTTTGATTTTAGTAATTTAGTACTTTAACATCCTTTTATTTTAATTTATTTTATTTAAGTTAATATTCACATAGAAATAAGCCAAAGTTTTTCATTTAAAATATATATTTTATTTGAAATAACAATTATCGGTCACTTTTTTTTGTTGTAGTATGAACAGGAAAAAAACTAAACAAAAGTCAAAACAATAAATAATGTTCCACTTGGTTTGAAATTCTATTAAAACCTGTATTAATTGATTAATTGGACTTTAAGATAGTTCTGTTTCATATATATATAAAAGCCAGATCATTCATAAATAGCTGGATCACGCATGACTTACCCCGGTACTGTTGGCTGCACGAACGTGGAACCTGTAGGTGGTGCCAGGGAGCAAATTACCCACAGTGCACTCTGCTTTGGATCCACAGTACACCTCCGCTGGCTCCGAACCCTCCTCCATTGCACACATTTCCAAGCTAAACTCCACGTTTTCACTCTCTTCACCACACAAAGGACCATCTGGAGAAACAGAATGATGGGTAAATGGAAGAAACAAACGGAGAGGGAACAATAAGCAATCATTTAAAGAAAGGAAAGTCAAAGCATAATCCATCACTCCAGCCCAGTATACATGATCACACCATTAGGACTGTTTCATACATCCTCAGAGGCAATTCTTACTTCTTTCATCTGAATTCTGAGTTTGGATCTTGCAATTCTGGTTCTTGTTTCAGCCTCAGAATAAACATAATTACGACTTTTTTTCATCAACAATTATAAGCTTAAAACTTGCAATTGAGAGAAATAAGCATTCTGAGATAAAGTCTAAATTGTGAGAAACATGTTTCCGTAGGAAAGAGGTACAGTAGGTGTGTAACAACAACGATTATTATTATTATTATTGTTGTTGTTGTTATTCATTCAAATTTCAGTTGAATTAGTTCTAACTAGCAGCTGAGATTGCAAGATCATTCTAAATTTATGATAATTATAATAATAATTTATAGTATTATTTATAATATTAAAATTTTTATATTGCAATAATATTAATAATAAATATTATTGTTATAATTATTAGCAGTAATATTAATTAAACTGTATTAGTTAAATTATATAATAATTAGAAAATTGCTCATATTACTTTTTAACATTGACATTGACAAATTTTAAAAAGCCTATATTGCAAAACACAATTATTATTATTATTAATTCAAACAATTGTGATCTAGGAGGTGAGTTAGCAAGAGGAGAATTTTGATTTCATGAAATGTTATTGCTAAAATATTATTATCATAAACTATGTATTATATAAATAAATATATATTAATTAAATATTTGTTTTATTAATTATTATTAAGATTAACTATTACAATTTTATATTACAATAATATTATATTACAATTAAATTATATATGAATATTTAAATGGTTAATAAAAATACTTTTTTTTTTTATTATTGACATGGGATGTGAGCATTTTATTAATGATTTCCAAAAAGCATATTTTGCAAACCAGAGCCACTGTTTTGTTGCAAAGCTGTTGGTGTGAATCCACAATACACTCCTCCTGCCGCAGATACACTCACTCAAGACTTTCTGATGACCTCAGAAAACATCCATTTGTCACCAACCACAGCCAGAGTCTCAGTGCTCTTTCTACAACCCTGCAGCTAACTGGCTACAGGAAGGAACCGATCAATTGCAGTGATGGAGAACATGCAGGGAAGCTCATGCCTGCTGTCCGAGCTCTGAGAGTCAGAGTGCACGGCTGAAATCAACGCTGCTATTCCACAGTTATTTATAGACAGTGTTCAGCCTCTTAAATGAGCCCACCTTCTCTCAAAAACAGTGAGTCAGGAGTATAATCGCTAACAAACAAGTGCATTTTAGCTCTGGTTCCCTCAAACACATGCACACAACAAACCCACACCATAAATAGGGTGATGTAATGCATGGACGGCACAAAAGAGTAGGAGCAAAGCTTTCAGTTGGTCCAGGTGCATTCTGGATAAAATGAACTTTAGACTTCAATGGAGTTCCATAACTATAAATCTTCTGAACAACATCACCTGTTGACCTGGTACCAAACATAATTAATCTAAAAGCAGACAAGTGTCCTTCAGCTTTCTTTGAACTGCACTTCGAGTCAAGTGATTAACTAAATAGGGTCATAAATGTCAGTCCTTGAGGAATAAAAACTACTGGCACAAATGCATAGCCATTTTTAGACAACCAGTTCTCTCTAAGAGGCAAAAGAGAATAAAAGGATATAAAGAAAAATAACAGCCTCACCCCACTGCAAGGTCATCTCCTTGTGTTTGACATTACCCAAGATACTCGGGGGTTGACAGCGGCCTGGGGGCGGGATATGAGTGCGCACCGTGAAGTCATCGGAGCACTGCGCAATCAATACATCCGATTAAACACAACAAGTATACAGTACACTGAGACTTTATTACATGAATCAGCTTGGGAATCAGTAACCGTTTTTATACCTGGCTCTGGCCGCCCACATTCACACAGCTGAGTCTTAGCGAGTAGACTGTAGCTGGTTTTTGATCTTCACAGTAATGTTTCCTCTCTGGCCCTCTATAGAGAGTCGTCCACTGCCTCTCTGAACACAGACACAGAATAATTAACTATCACACTAGACCTGTCAGAAACATACAATATTAGATAACAAATAAAAAAAATTGAAATGACTATTTGTCCAAAAGTTTGTGGTCAGTATTGGTTTTATTTGAGAAATCAATACTTTAAGCAAGCATGAATTCTGAAATTTAAAACTGACATTAAATACATTTACATTGTCAGATGAAAGTCTAATTCATACAAATGTTGTTTAAGCAGTACAACGGTTTTTAAAATTAATGGAAACACTTTACAATATGGAGACACTTGTTAACATTAGTTAACGTACATTAACATGAACCAAACAATGAACACTTTGTTAATGTTATTAAATGATAATACAGGTGTTTATTTTTTATTCATGCTAGTTCAGTGCATGTAAACGAACTTGTGATTTTAATAATGCATTAGAAAATGCTGAAATTAATAGTAATTAAGATAGTAATTAAGAGACATCATTATTAAATGATGTGGAAATATTATTCATTCTTAGTTCATGTTAAATCACCAAATCAATAATAAATGTTTCTTGAGCAGAAAATCTGTATATCTAAAGAATCACGTGACACTAAAGACTGGAGTAAACATTATAATAAAATTTTAAACTGTAATAATATTTACAATATATTATATATTATAATATATAATATCAAAATATTACTGTTTTTGATTCAATAAATGCCGAGCATGAGAAATTCTTAAAAATGTTTTATAATTTTTTTTTATTAAGCACATTTAGGGTTAGGGTTATATAATTTTAAAGTAAAAAAAATACATAATTTAAATAAATTAATTTTTGTCATAACTGTAAAGAAAAAAAAAATTTGGGGAAAAAATTATATATAAATAATAATAAAATAAATAAATCAATAAATAATCTGGTTTTGTATGTGACAATAGAAAAAATAATAATGATAAATAACTATGGTCTCAAATATTTCATAAAAATACTCAATCTAGTCAGATTCGCTCATTTGTAGGCAAATATTTGAGGGGTTTTCATACTGTTAAAACTATCCTTAAATTATGAAAGAAATACCTTCTGAATTCCCTTCTGATATCTCCAGGACATACGTTAAGTCTCCAGATCCACCATCATCTTGTGGAGGTTCTGATTTCATTGTAAAAAAAAAACATTAAAGATTAGAATGTTGTGATAAACAGACAATAATACAACCTTTTGAAACATAAAATGCTGACTTAAAGATTTCCCTACCCCACATTACGCAGAAGCTGTGATATGTGACGGTGTTTACTGCAGGATTCACAGGGGGTCCGGGTCGGTCTGGGGTCGTCTTACACACAAGCAAAGAGCTCGGTGCACTGCGCCCCTCGCCACTACAACTGATGAGCTGTAGGGGGCGACAGTTAAAAGAGATGTTAGAAGACCACACAAGGTGAAGCATACTACTTCCACAGTAAAGAAATTAATAATTTATTCAGCATGGACACATTAAAGCGATCACATGTGACAGAACAGACATTTATACACTAATATGCTGTTCTTTTGAACTACATGCTGTATGCTACAATTAAACGCTTTTCTTTTTCCTTTTCTAGTGTGATGGATTGACAAAGTAACAATAGTCTTATTGACTTATGATTTGATTGGACCACCAAATGGACTCATTATTAAACTTAAAAATGCAGAAATATTTATTTTTGTACTGCGCAGCATTAATTCCCAGCACCTCTGAGAAGCCAAAGCGACCTCAGACAGATATCAATGAAAAAAACATAGCCATGGTGGCCAACATGACTTTTGCGTCCCAATCACCTGCAGCATCACAGGAAGCGACATTTAAATCCTCTCAGAAGTGTCTTTCTCCCCTGATAACGCTAACGCAGTGTTCCCGGCCTTCTCAGAGATTAGACTAAAAGCCTTTAGCACACACCACCACGGGAAATCAATTCACCTTCCCCCAACAACTGCTGGATCTGAGAAACAGCTCCAGGTTGCGGAGAAACTGAAGTTCATTAGATTATCGCTAATTGCCTTATTAGCAAAGGAGGAAATGAGGAAGCGAAGGTGCCTTGATAAAATGTGCTTTTCTAGAGCTGTAGTTAAACACTAGTACGGATGTTTTTTTTGTGTATGAGAACAGAAGGAAGCAGCACCTGTAAATCAAAATAGTGCATAAACATAATAAATAAAAGCTGTAGCTGTAGGTCGTGTTGTTAACATCCTGAACCTGAGCTTCACTCACCCTGAATTTATACTGTGTGTTTCTTCTTAGGGACTCCATCTTATGGTTCAGCTCCAAACCGCTGTAAACTGCCTGGAAATCCAGTCCCTGCCAAAAACACATCATCCATTAGGTGTCAAGAAGTGAAATATGAAACGCTTTAGAGGCGGTCTAAATCACTTACTTTATTGAGGCTGACAAACAGTAAGTAGTGAGGAATTGTGTCAGTTTTGGTCCACAAGCGAAAATCAAATTGTTTTGACAAATGCTAGTTCTGTCGTAAACTTGAATTTGCTTCGTATATGAAACAATCACCAATGCTCTTTTTTATCACTACTATTTTTTTTTTTTTACAATCTGGCAAGTAACACTTTTTAATGAACCAACCAACTGCTAATGAACAAAATTTAGTTGCACCCTGTTTTTTTTCTTATTCATAGCCTGTTTCACTCAGAAATGTGCCCCATTACAGACGCAAAATAGGAAGTGGACATTGTTGCATGACTTTAATATTATTTTATTAATATTATATTACATAATTACAAAAATCTGCTATATAAATACATAAAACACACAAAATACACATACACATTAATAAGCACATTAATATCTACTTTTAAAGTTTCAAATAAGTTTTTTGGAGAATAAACTGTCAATATTTGGTTGAAATAATTTAAATAAAAATTCAAACAATATGCTTTCTCTGACTTGTACATATTAAAATATATAAAAGAATAAGGAGGCCTTTGTTTTAAATAAGCAAAAAAAAAACTTACTGACAAAGGGTACGATATTGGCAGATTTTAATAATTTAAAATTACAACTAATTAATTTTGTTTTTGTTGTAAATATTGTTACATTGAGTCACATTTTAGTCAATACATTTTTTTTTAAACCAGGGGAAAATATATGATATTTACTTTTGGCTCAAAAAAAAAACAAACAAAATTGGTATTAATTTAAAAAAGAACTTTTTTTGAGGAAAAACAACAATTTAAAGCAGCATTAAGAAGAGCACGCGATAATATAAAATAAGTAAATATAATTTTAAATGACAAAAACATATTTCCTATTAGATTTTGGGTTTATTTTTTAAATTTGTGGTTTATTAACTTATTAAAAATAGCCTAATTAAGCAATTACTTATTGAGCAATTAGCAAGAAGAAAAATAGCTTGGATGAAATATCTTCAAAATATTTGGATGGCGCTTCAGCCCGAGGTGTGAGACACGACAGGCATTAGTCATGGATCGAGAAGAGCCCATTTACTCCGGCAACTGTGAGAAAGGGCAATTAACTAGAAACCAGTAAACACAGCTAAGAGATATAACATCCAGCGTATAACACTGAGAAAATCCATTTCTGGTAGATACTGGTACCACAGAAAGCCATAACAGCTCTTGCACAAGGGCTCAGGGGAATTATAGGATGGGGGCTGTAGGAGTGAGTTCAATACCTTGGTCTCATCCTGCATCTCCAGGGTGTACGTGACGATCTCCTCAGCGCTGCAGCTGTTTGGTCGTGTCCACTCCAGTGTAACCCAGGACGGACCTGCCTGTACCAGCCGTGGAGGTAAGGACGTCTGCGGGAGACTTCCTGTGGTGTAGAAGACCACTTCTGTGCTGAATCCACTGCAAAAAAAATGAAAAATCCCATTATATTCGTAAACCGTAATAAATCCCATCCTTTCCCAAGCTATAAAGGTTATACGACATATCTGTGTGTCACCAAAGCTTTTGAGAAGCACAAAAATTGCTTCGTACTTTCTAACCTCCAGCACTGCCGCCACGCACAGAATTTTCTCATTTACCACACCATTAAACACTAACACACCACAGGGACAAAATTCGATTAAACTGCGCACAACTAAAGGCACACAGGCAGCTGGGTTAAATTTATAAATATTGATTTTTTGCAGTAAATCATAAATCAATTTAAAACACTATATTTCACCTACACCTCAAAAATACGTACTATGGCTCTATTATAATTAAAATGGTACAACTGAAATAAATATTAGGCCTTTTGATGGTAATCCAAGGCACTTCAATAAAAACAGAACAAATAAACAAACCTGGTGCCAATTTCATTTAGTGCTGCCACTCGAAACGTGTATCCGACAGCAGGGCACAACCTCATTACTTTGCAGTGTCGCTGGTGTCCAACATAATATTCACGGAAAATGCTGTTTTTCTTCCCCT
Source organism: Enteromius viviparus (assembly GCA_032353835.1). Taxonomy (NCBI): domain Eukaryota; kingdom Metazoa; phylum Chordata; class Actinopteri; order Cypriniformes; family Cyprinidae; genus Enteromius; species Enteromius viviparus. The sequence goes on along the minus strand of JAUCNO010001368.1, from coordinate 968,260 downwards.
GAAAAGGAAACATGAATAAAGGGACATAGTCAGGAAAGACAAATAGGACGACAACACGGACATCTAAAAACATGGAGTAAAGGACACCGACCGTCACATGCTGTGGCAGAACAGAACACTCTTTACATGAAAAGAACAACAACAAGCACAAAAGTGCTCCTGGAAGCTGTGCTAATTGTCACAACAACAGGAGCCGGTGTTTAATTAAGCTTAAATGCAGAGGTATTCTAAATGGATTCTGTGGGGAAGAATGGCTGCCAGCATCTTCAGACACTTCTGGAGCCGCACAGCCACAGATGAGGAGTTTTAATGAACTCTTAATGAGTCAGAAATGCTATGGGTAAATGAAAATAACTGAAGTAGACAGGCTATGGCGTACAGCGGAACAGTCGGTTAAAGCCTCAGTCGCCACAGGACCAACATCTCATGCCATGGAGCGGAGGAAGAAAAAAAAACAGACATCACAGCCAAAAAAGGAAAGTAAGTAATACAGAGGAAATGAGAGAGAAAGAAAAATCATCTAAATAGTATGAGTTGAGATGGCACCCACAGGATATAACCAAATTTTGAGAGGTCATACATACCTCATCCCATTCTAGAACATAATTGGTGATTTTTGAGCCGTTGTCTGCAGGGGGCTGAAATTAGAATGAGGAATTACCATATATACACTTCCAATAAAAAGTTTGTTGCTTAATGTTTTTGAAAGCTCAACCGATGCTGCACAGTACAATAATATTGTAAAATATTGTTAAAATTAAAAAATTTTGAATGTATTTTAAAAAGCAACATCAAAAATGCATCCTTGCTAAATATTTAATTTAATTTATTTGTTTTTTAATCTTTGCCTTTTATAAAAAAAAAAAAAGTAATGAATCATTACTAAGGGCACTGAGCAAAAATAAATATTTTTTATAATGAATTATTATTAATGCATGACTACTGCCAGGAGGTGATGTATTACCATGATTTTATTAGAGTTTAGATTTTTTTGCTTGGTATGAAGCAATGAATGTACAATTGATAAATGTACAAATTATTAATAATAAATCACCATACATTAAATTTTACTAAACTGTAATACTAAGCGATACAGTTTGATCCTACAATATTTGAATGGTTGTAGCAACAAAATATCCTAAGTATTTAATCCATACCTTCCATTGTAATGTGAGGGAGCTCTTGGTGCGATGGGACAGTCTGGGGGGTGAAGGGGTATCAGGAGGGGCACTGTGGGTAGTGAAGGTCCTCGCATCCGAACTGGGACCCTTTACTGAGTTACACACTGTGCTTACTCTATAAAGACACACATGGTGACAATTTCCAAATGAGTAGTTCAAGAGCATTACCAGAAATGTACTATTGTGATTTGAAATTAATCATTTAGCAATAATAATGAATGCCGATCCACTGTATTTACAGGAAGAACAGACTTTTCCTGTGTTGTTTAAATCAATGTTCAAATGCGGAAAATTGCTCCTATTGAAGTACAAATCCATTTTTTTAGCATATGTCATCTTTGATTTATTCATGGTAATAGGATATCAGAGCATTCGTCTCTCTTTAGCACTCAAACGAAATTCAAAGTGGTCAGCTAATGGAGCGCTGCACCTCATTTGTGTGTTGCTTTGGTGTGTGCTAAATGAATAAATGCAAATGTGAAACAGTGCTATTACCTGACTTGGTAGTCTGTGGCTGGTCTGAGGTCAGTGAGAGTATACTGGAGCTCCTCACCACTGAAACAGAGACAGACTCAGAGTAAAAAACTGCTTGTAAAAGTAGATGAGTGAAGCATTCTTTAAAACCTCCTTCAGCTTTCCAATCAATTAATAATAGCCTGTTTGCAAAAAAAGCAAAGCTGCAGACTTACATGTGGATTTTTTCCTAACCGCATGAGGAAGAATGTTATGTAACTTTGCTAATGACCGAGAGCAAATTGCTTTAGCGATTCAGAACATGTACATCATTAAAATAATGGCCCTTACCTATACACAACCTTGTATTTCCCATCTCGGCCCTTGTCCTTGAGCTGGAGCTCATAACTACAGGAAGGGACCCGTCCAGATGTACCCGATACAGAAACAGACGTCCATGACACAAGTGCGGAGTGGGACTGTAAGTTAGACACCTGAGGGCCCCCCCAAAAAAGAAAGAAAAAAAACACAAGTTTTATTATAAAACACAACTGTCTGAAGTTTTACCTTCCAATCTGAAAGTATGTTATGAAAAAATAAATAAATAATGTTAAAAAATAAAAATAAAAAATTATATATATATATATATATATATATATATATATATATT
>JAUCNO010001368.1:936899-965856 GCA_032353835.1 Enteromius viviparus | reverse complement strand
TTTCTTAATGCCTGTTGAACATAACAGAGACATTTTATGATTATTACAATACATTTCTTACATACGGTTCCTTTAAAAATTATTTTGCAGAATTAAATCAGTGAATTAAAAAAATATATTTATTTAGACTAAAAGGTCATTTAACAGACACACACATATTTATTTATTTATTTTTATTGTGTATATTTTATTATATTTCATGATAGTCAGATCTATATAGATATCATTTTTTGCACATGCAGTTATTTTCCCCACTTTTTTCCCTCACTTATTTTTAGTTACACATTTAATCAATTCCATTGCATTATATAACACAATATCCTCGTTTCTTAAAACTAATTCCTGAGTAATTTTTGCAGTTCATTTTAACCAGCTGGTCTCGTGATGATTATTATTAAATGTGTGAAGTCAGTTCTTCAAGTTCACACAGGAGTCCTTGCAGTCTTAAATTAGAACCATAAATCTATTAATCGTGTTTTTATCACATCCTTATGCGAACATTTTGCTTGAAAAGTGTGCTATCTTTCTTTAAAATAAATGCCACTGGCTGTGACATTTCATTATCTAGTGCAGTGACATTCATGCACTTCTAACTTTCCAAAAAAACTTTCAGGGTAGGTTTTATTTGCTCTTGCTGGTTTTGCCCTTCGCACAGCCTCACACACAAACACAGGTACAGTAGATGATCACAGCACATCTGACGCCTCGGCCCTCTGCCTGATTAGATCCCTGTGGAATACTGCCTCACACCAAACAGGAAACCAATGACATCACAATATCCTGTCTTTTTGGAACTCAGCCCTCTGACATCATATTCCTCGCGCCGCACTGTTTAAAAACCTTCTGTTTGCTAGAGCTAAAGATGGCTTTCAGCTTTTGTGTCACTCTGTAACACTAGACGGAGCATCGCTCGTGCTCCGTCTACGAAAGGTCTACAAAGGACTTGTAAATATTCTCCAAGCTCGTAATCCTCTTAGATAAATAGAAGAGAATTTCTGCTTGCGAGGTTGTGATTTCCATAAAGGCAGATTCATTCCACCCAAGCCCATTATTAAGACGTTTATGTTGTGGAAAAGGCAAAAAGGATGGTTTCCTGTAGTCTGTGAGCCATAAGCTCCACCACCTATAACATGTAATTACTTTGTGCTCTCATGAAAAACCAAGAATTGCATTGTTGTTGCACTTTTTAAGTGGAACGAAGATATTTTGTTACATGTGTTTGCCTGTTAGCATAGGCTAGCTCAGTGTTTTTCAGCTGAGATGAGAATCATATAGGGCTTTTTTTCAGTGTAGTCACATCCAGATGTCAGCTCATCCAGAAACACGTGGGGTAATCGGATCTTTTGGAGCCCGGCCTGCAGCACAGGACTGTTTTACATTCAGCTCAGAGTCTGTTCTGAAGGAATTTCAGAAGGGTGGATTCACAATTCCAGTCTAGAATGATTATAGTATCAAGAACAAGTCTGACATAGAGCTGGATAACATATCCAATACTGGCCATGACTTTGATGTTGCGTTACAAAATAAATGCATCATTAGAATACTTTTTCAGGATACTTTGATACTTTGAAAATGAATAAAATGTTAAAATGAACAGGATTTATTCAAAATAGATTTTGTTTTGTAACAATATACAATAACACTGAAATGTTTGTGATTTATTTTTTATTTTAAAAATTATTTGATTCATCAAGGATGTGTTAAATCAATGAAAAGTGAGAGGAAAGTAGATTTTTATTTTGAATAAAGGCTGATATTTATACTTTTATTTTCATAGAAACCCTTAAAAAGGGTCAAATTGTCCAAACAAATATTAAGCAGCACAGCTGTTTCCAACATTGATAATAAATCAGCAGATTTCTGATCATTTGACACTAAAGACTGTTGTAATAGCTGCTGAAAATTCAGGTTTACATCACAGAAATAAATTACATTTTAAAGTATATTAAAATAGAAAACTGTTATTTTAAATTGTAATAGTATTTCACAATATTACTGTTTTTGTTTTTTAGAAAATAGATGCAGCCTTCATTAGCATAAGAGCAAAAAAAATCCTATTACTTTTTTTTGTGCATTTAAAACATAGCGCATCTTAAACCCTGCTAGATTTCTGCTAATGAAAATGAGGCATGTGGCTACTTCCAGTAACTTGCATTAATATCTGTGCAGATGTTTTGATTGCTGTGCTTTTTAACTCTGTTGGATAAACATTATTTAGACCCACGGTGTTCGTCTGTCTCTCCACCTATCCATCTGGAGAGTGGTATTCCTATGTTGATTTTGGCCACTTAATAATGACTATGTGAGATGAGTGTTTTCTTTGGAGGTGCATGATGTTACACTTTTTTAGTTTTTTACATTGGAGGAGTCCAATGTAATATAAATCTGTCAGTAGAAACATGGAAGTATAGCACTCTTTCGGCAGATCAAGTTGCTTATGGAGAAGAACTAAAAGTTCCTCTAAACATCACAAGTTTTTGTAGCTTAAACAAAGCGAAGAGAGTTTTGCATCGAAGTTATTCTTATTCCTATTAGGGGTTTGTTCTAATACTCACCCGTGGGTATAAGCAATAATAAAAGTGATTGCTATAGAAAACACCACTAATTAGCAAAAATTTGATCTTCCATTTAAATCTTGATTTTGTTTGTACATCTGTTGCATTTTTACTGAAAATATGAGATGGCAGTGTACGCAACAAGTCTGACAGCTGCTCTTTGTTTCGTACGACATGTTTTCGGTTGGCAGCTGCCGAGTACACGAGAAATGTAGCCAACGTCACACCCCCAGTGGATTAAACAGCGGTGCGTCGCACACCTGGAGGATGATTGTCCGGTATCCGCCTGTCATTCCCGCCGCCCTCGTTTTCTCTCTCTTCACGGCGGAGTCGTCTGCATTTGCGTTTTTTTCTTGCTTTTAATGGTTACAGACTAAGGCAGAAGTGTCAAAATTTATGAGGGACTCGTCCCTCAGGGAAGGACAAGGAGAGAAAAAGATGACAAGAGAAAGAGTGTGTGTGTGTGTGTGTGTGTGGAGCAAAGAATAAGTAAGCGAGATAAGGACATTCGACGCTATGAATCTCCTGAGCAGAAACCTCCACATAAGGCAGTTTGATTGGCGGCAAGTGGGTGTGAGGAAATGAATCATCCCGTCTCTGTTTAAAAAAAAACCTTTTCGTCTTCTGCTTTTCTTTCATCCCAAAGCCCCCTTCATCCTCCTCCTCATCAAGCCTTTAGCCTCCCAGCCATTTTTTATTGGGCCGTTAAAGAGGTCGTTAGGAAAAAACGGCCATCGCTGTCACTTTTTCCTGTCCTTCCAAGGATCTAAACTAGAGATGTTCAGTGGATCACCGCAGTATAGCTTATACAGTGTGCGGGAACATGATTATGTTGGCATCAAGGGTGAGGATGACGAGATTAGCTTTGTTTCAAAACTTACTGTGCTGCCTACCTAGACTGTATTTTAAGGCGCCGCCATCTGAAGGCCACCCCAAAAGGTAGGCAGTTTGATGTTGACTTTTAAGATACCATATTTTGGCCTTTATAATTCAAAGATGAGATTGTATATATCCTTCATTAGCTTCCATTACAGATTTGTGCAAAACTTTTGTAATATTATATTATTATATGTCGATTATAATATATGAGTTTCTGTTAACCAGTGTAGTTTCATCAAATAATCCTGAAAACAGTTTATGGTTTACACAAAAATATTCAGCACACCCGTTTTTTTTTTTACATTGATTTAATAAAAAATATTTTTGAGCAGCATACTAAAATTTTTTCTGAAAAATCATGTGTCTCTAAAGACTGGAATAATGGCTGCTGAAAATTCAGCTTTGCTTCACAGGAATAAATTATATTTTTAAATACATTTAAATAGAACAATGTTTAACATTATAATAATATTATATATTCATCTTTTTACTGTATTTTTAATCAAATAAATGCAGCCTTGGTTAGCACTAGAGACTTCATACAGAAGGCACATTTTTGAATGACAATATGTATTTAATTCAGTAGTAGAAAATATTCATAAAAATAATATAAGGATAATAATAATAAAACATTGCATATTAAATATTATCTTTAGGTACTGTGGATGGTTACTTTTTATTCAGCAGCAAAAAGAATCCACAAAATTTCAATTCAATATAATAATGTAAATTGTCATTTTTTCTGTTATGTAGCTGCATGCTTTTATTTTATTAAGAACCAAAAAATAAAATTAAAATGGTATGTTTTATATTGTATGTGGTTTCAGAATTTTTATGTTGTGAATTTGGCACTTAATTCTGCTCATGAACAGCGCTATATGTATGCTTAGTCAGAAATAAGTTTTAATGTCATTTATTATTCTACCTTAAAATGCAGCTGCCTATGTAGGCAATAGACAGCAAGGCTGCTCGCTAGGTTTTGTAACAAAACTATTGATTTATCCTAGCCTTCCTCATTTAGTTATTCTGTCACTCGTCGAGTTTCTGCCATGCTCTCGTTATGCACCAGATCTTTTCTTAATTTCCACGCGAATGTGACGGCCCAGTCCTCTAATGCTTTGTGACAAGTCACAAAACCTTCTTACATTAATCATTGCAGGATGTGCTCTCCGTCACCCACACCGTCCAGATGGTTTCTTCAAAGATCTTACCTTACCATTTTCTGAAAAAATATGAAATGTTTTCCGAATCAAAAATAGATAGGAGGTGTGATGTCAATCAACAATTAAGCATAGAGCCGATTTTTTGTTTCTATGTTTATGAAGGCTGTTTGCACATTTTTGACGCTCCCTTTCTCTTTCAGGCGACATCACTCAGAAAGGATATGAGAAGAAGAGGTCAAAACTGCTCGGGGCGTATCTGCCACATCCTCCAGGTAAGAGCCCTCAACTCCTCACCTCGCATTTAAAGGGCGTTTGTACCAACAGACTTTTGCAATGCCAAGGTTTAAACAGATGACAGAACCAGCTATTCTACAGCAGATGGGTTTGCCTTCCGTTCTCTCATTTAAACAGATCCTAAAAAACCTGCGATGGGGATCTGTTTCCTGTGGGGTAATATTCTAGGCATCAAGATCTCAACAGATGGATTTCACAGTCGTTCTCTTGTACTTAAATGAGCAATGACTTTTGTAGGGCATCCTAGGCTGCATTACTATGCGGATGGTAAGGTTGCACACCTATATACCTTTTATGCAGGCTATTGCTCGTTTTATTATTTGACAGACAGGAAGCTTAGAGAATGTGCATCTTTTTAAGTATCATTCATGTTCGTAGCACTAAGATGTTAGTTGTAAGATCAGATATCTGATTTAGAAACATTAAAAAGTGGCCCAAATCAGATGTGTAAATTGATTTTATATATGGAGTTTATCAAATTAGAGTTGGTTGACAGTCTAAATGCAGCCTTAAAGTCTGAAGCTCCAACAGCTCTATTTGGTCTCTTTACTCCAGTGAAAATCGTATTTGGAAAGCAAGGCCATCCATAACCCAGGCCGGCTCCAGACTTAATCAGTCTATTTGCCCGCTTTTTCTTCAGCGCTGCTTTAAAATGAGCTGATAAGTGACTGTAGGCACCAGAATTAAGAGGCTCCTCTAAGCTCTTCTCAAGAGCTTCATAAAAGGTGCTTAGAACTTTTTTTTCTCCTTTCATTGAACTGAAACAACCCCTTCTTATGAATATTAGTTGAGGGGGAAAAAAATCGAATGTCCGAATGTTGAGTTTCAATAAGGGATTCCTTAGTTGATCACTCGTTTAAGTGCACTTAAAGTAAATACTTTGCATTTAGACTATCGATAAAATGCAGGGTCACTGCTGATCAAGCGTCTCTGACTTCGGATGGCATCAGTCTTTAAAAGCGCGCCAGCATCGTTAAAATAAAGAGCTCGGTAGAGTAATTGCTTGGTGTCGAAGAACATTTTGTGTAGAACTGTGCTTTTTTTCCCTGATGAGGTGATCTCTTCTTTTACAGTTTTCCCAAACAGTTATATAGGACAATATATTTAAGTTTCATAATGTCTTCTTGCTTTGTGATTTGAAATTATGAGTGTGTTCCATGAATTCACATCCTTTCAGCGAATGGAAACGTCTGATTTAATGAATCATTTACTACATCACTCAAAAGTGTTCTTAAAACATAAGTGTTCTTAGCATTTCACTGGAGTTATTTGTGTATAATTCATGCAAATAAACATTTACAATTTAAAACTAATTTTGTGCATTTAATTATAATTACTGTTTTTGAAGGCGTGTTAAAAAGCAAATGCATAAATATCAAGATATATTTCTTCAAATGATTGAAAAAACCAATAAAGTTAGTGCTGGTGTGCCTGGCTGCATTGTTGATTAGCACGGCTTCTGTTGCCATAGCAACAGGCAACCCGCATGTTCCCAGTCTGGCTCCCAGTGAAAAAAAGAAAAATGACATCATGCTCGGGCACAAAGCATGTATCGTAGAATGTGAGCGGCATGCGCCAGACTCAACGCGACGCCTCCATTCCTGTGGGAACTGATGTTATTTAACAGTCCCGTAACTTGTATTTAATGATCAGTCATTTTTATGTACCGAAGCAAGTGAACGTGGCACAGTGACACCTCCCTCAATGATTTTGTGTGTGTGTCTTTTACTTTTTATGAGCATCCGGTTACCAGCACAGAGGAGAGTTTGTCTCCGTGGTTGCCTTTGTCTGAATGACAGCCGTACTTAGACGTTAACTCAATCAGTATTGATCGGTGACTGTTAACCCTCGGCTTTTTAGTAGGAGAAAGACTGTGTGTTCATTGTGCTTGAGTCAGAAATGCACCATCACATCCTCCGCTGCATGAACTGGTGCATGATTCAGACTTAACCTGCTGTCTCACCTTCTGCCTTATTGAATGAATAAATCCACCCGCTGGTGTCTTAGGCTATGTCAGCACGGGGCCAAAATTGATTTCTCCGGCCTGCACACAGAGCTCTTGGCTGGAACTCAAAGCGCAACCTGGACCGTCTCACGTGTCCTTAAATCTGCCAGGAGGAGCAGAGTGGTGCTAAGCTCTCCGCTCCGGATCCAAGGCAACAAAGAACAACAGAAGAGAACAGAGCTGGCTCATCACAAGAGCCATTGATATGAGTCATAGCCGACCAATCGCTGATGTATCTGCCTAGAATTAAATATTTTATCTTTTCTCAATCAGGGCTGCACTGGCATAGACATCTTGGCAGATATGGATCGTCTATATATGGCACAAACGTAATCACACAGAAATCTCAGCTGATTTGCATAGAATATGAAAATATTCCTAAAATGCTCTGCTAGATTTTTCTGATTTTTCTTCAAAATTTGTTAAATAAAAAGTTATAAAAGAATGACTGTTTAAATAATTTTTTTTATTTATAGCATTCTTTTTTTTTTTTCAACCAAAATAAATCAAGATTAACTTAAATATACTTTTTAAATTGGATAAAATAACTTTATCCTTAAATAACTAGATATTTGTGTTTGTCAGTGTTTATAAGTGATCTGTTTTGTTTTGTTTTTTGGATTACTATTTTTTTTACTAGAATCTACTTTATTTTTGTTTTACTTTTAAAATACAATCCTGCGAGTCTTTATCTCCCAGTTCTCCCAGTTCTTACTAGTGTTTTTTAAAATTCTGCAATTCTGACTTTTTAAAAAACGCAATTCTAGCTTTATTAAAGTCTAAATTGCGAGATATAAACGCACAATTGTGAATTGTGAGTTTATATCACAATTATGACTTCCACAGAATTGTGAGTTCATTCCTTAAAATTGCTTGATATGAAAATAAACTTGTAAAGTTAGAATTTTATATCTCACAATTGTGAGAAAAAGTCCGAATTTTGAAATGTTGAAATTCTGAAATGCGAGATAAATACTCATAATTAACATTGTAATTTTTAATCCAGTGGCAAAAGTAAAATAAATAAATAAATAAATAAATAAAATTCTCTCTAATAAAGAATAAAATCACTATACTCAATACTAATATATTGTATATTGTGTTAGATCTGAAGGTGTGAGAGATCCAAAAAAAGAGGATGACAATATGTTAGAAAGAAAAGCTACACTGAGCTTAGTATGAGACAAGAAAGTAGGTTGCCAATGAGAAATCGCTGATTAAACTGAGAACGATTCAGAGTATCTCTCAACCCATCTGTGTAGGAGAACGTTACAGGAAGAGATCAATGAAGTGGATATGTAAGAAATGAGTGCCTGGGAGAGACATGTAATTGTTCCTCTCTTGCTCTCTCTGTGTCCTTTAGGGCTGGAGGCCTCCATGGCACACGAACGCCGGCCGCCCATGGCACCGTCCGCTTCACGATACCACCGTAGACGCTCCTCTGGCACCCGTGATGAACGTTACCGATCAGGTGAGTCAGCGGGGAGTTTATTCCAGCAGTGCAATGAGTGATCCATCATCATTCTTACACTGGAAAGATGGGAAATATAGCTGTACCACAATAACAGTTTCACAGCAAGTAAACAAGAAAAAAGTAAAAGAACAGCTCAAGGGGATTCGTTCTGTATAATTGATCGTATTTTGAGCTCACTGAATGTTTAATACATTTTTCACTATTGATCATCAACAATTCAAAATTGGTCATCATTGAAAATAAAATATATTCATATTTACGTTTATTTTAAATGAAAATGGTTTTCAACAGACTGCTCCATAAAAACATTGATGAATATATAGTATATGGATATTAGTAATTTAAAACAGATTGCTTGTTTGTGTGTCAGATTATGGATTTGTTTATCCCTGAATATGTCACTGGCCTCCTACCTCTGGGCAAATATGCATATATTGATATATGTACTGTACGTGGGAGTTATTTATCTGCTAGAAGCTGTACATAGTAAAATTGTATCTGTCTCTGTCATGTCTCTGCATGTCCTTTAGACAGCCACACATTCAAAATAGATAGATGGAAGATTAAAGAATGGGGTTCAGTAGTCATAAGACACAACTTTAATTTATTAATTTATTGAGCTTTTCGTTGTGGAGAGAGGTTTAATTATTGATGTGAGATTTAAGGCTAGTTTCCTAACAATAAATACACATTTATTTGTGCACATGTTTTAGTAATGCTGAACAGCACATACCAGGCTACAACCACTGTCTTAATTAAATGACAGCATGGAATCAAAGTGGACCATTTTTACAGTAATTTTTGCATTTTTAATAAATGTCCCTGCTCTTGTTGTGCACATTCTCAGCCTCTAAAGCCACTTCCTTATCTGGTAATGCCATCAAGGCCACTTTGAGGAAAAAGAAAAAAATGAACTGACCTAATAATGTCATCAGCTCCAATCAATTTCCTATGGTTCAGTCAATATCCGTCTTATATAAATATATCTTTTTAGAATTTTGGGGATTTTCCTGATTTTGAAATGCAATGCTTGATCAAAAATGCAATCAAAATAATATTTATAAAATTAAATATGAAATGATTCTTGTGTTAGCGCAGTTGAATTTTCCACAGTAATTAATCAGCTCTTCAGTGTCACATTATCCATCAGAAATCATTTTAATATCCTGATTTAGTGCAGAAATATGTATTTTTATTATAAATGTTAGCTGTTATAATGTTATTTTAAGTTAAGCTGAAATGAAATTTGGTTCATTGTAAATGTCTTTACTAATCAGTGCTAAATAAAAGTATTCATTTCTTTCAGAAAAATAAAAACCTAATTAGTAGTAGCAAAATATTACATTATTGATTAGTAGTGTAATTGCAGAATGTTACTTCATATTTCCCAATTTCTATATTCTGGTTATTCTGAAAAAGATGTTTACAAAGCTACTGTATTGTGGTTTACATATAATATATAATCACCATATATGTGACCCTGGACCACAAAACCAGTCTTAAGTCGCTGGGGTAGCCAAAAATACATTGTTTGGGTCAAAATGATAAATTTTTCTTTTTTGCCAAAAATCCTTAGGATAGTAAGTAAAGATCATGTTCCATGAAGATATTTAGTAAATTTTTTACTAAAATATATATTAAAACCTAATTTTTGATCTAATCTGGACAACTTTAAAGGTGTTTTTTTCAGAATTTAGATTTTTCTCTACCCTCAGATTCCAGAATTTCATGCAGTTGTATCTCAGTCAAATATTACCTTGTCCATCCAAATCATACATCAAGCTTATTTATTCAACTTTTCATATATTTCTGAAAATTAACACTTATGACTGGTTTTGTTGTCCAGGGTCACATATTGTGAATAAATCAAGACATACTCTTTCACTTCCTTTTGGAAAAGTAATTAGATCAGAATATGAGCAAATATCGTATCGGATTATTCATGGGCGTGTAAACACAGTCAGTGTGTTGATGGAATATGTTGTTCTGTATCTCATTAGAGAGTCCAAATAACAGCTTGGATTATTAGAAGCTGTGACTCTGCCAGCGTGAGGAGTGCAGGCTTGGGTACAACCTACAGTCAGCCGTGGTGTCATCTCTCTCACACACACAGACACACACACACACACACACACACACTCTGAGATGTGTCAGTATTGCAAGATCACAGAAGGGCTGGAGGTGGTGGCTTGGCTCTCGTCACTCACTCTCACGACCATCAGCCAGAGAGACTCATCTCATCCACGTCACTGTAAACACCAGCTTGGAGGTCATCGGCTAGTTAATACAGATTCCTTTCATTTCATTTCTCAATTTTTTTCCTCCTCAGACGTCCACACAGAAGCAGTTCAGGCAGCACTTGCCAAACACAAGGAGAGGAAGATGGCCGTCCCCATGCCGTCCAAACGCCGTTCTCTCGTGGTACAGACCTCTATGGATGCCTACACCCCCCCAGGTGAGCTTCACACCTGATTCTAAATCGTCTTTCATTTAAAGTCAACATGAAATCAAAATAAATCCATTCGAAAAAGAAAATTGTTATTGACACTTGTGTTGGTTCAAATCTTTAAAGTCTTTTTAAAAAGTCTCTGAAAAGTCAATGGGGTCCAATGTTTTGCACCATTTCTCAATGACTTTTCCTCTTGACTGATGTCATCTAGGCTGGGCAGACAGGGAATATCGCTATTATATCGCCAAATAGCTTTTAAGCCATTGTTTTAGTATACTTTTATATGAGAAGCAGCCTTTATTGTTTAAACACCCATTTTTTAAAGATCTAATTCATAAATTGATTGGAAATTGTGAGAATGATTTGTTATAGAGAAGTATTTAAATATAACTTAATGTACATTTATGTAAGTTAATTTAAGTGTATTTGAATTTATTGTAATTTTTTAAATAAATGTATTACTTATAGCATAAAAATTTTTGCTTATTGTTGTTATTGTTATTTTTTTCCTCTTTCTTTTCACAATCCTAACAATTTCTCTTGGATGCAACTGTATCTCGACATTATTATAGACTTTTCTAGTTAATCCTAGAATCTTTTTTCTAATGGGTTGAAAATCCCTTTTCGTGTTGACTTTAATTGCACTTGTCCACCTTCTGGGCTGAGTGTTGAGTGGGTCTGAGTGACTCTCACTAGGCCTCTCCCCCCTCTCCTCTCTGCCCCCCCTGACAGACACCTCGTCCGGCTCGGAGGAGGAGGGCGGCCAGGGTGAGGGTACCCCCACCTCCAGCCAGGGCAGCGTCAGCATGGAGCACTGGATCAGCCGGGCCATCCACCAGGGTTCCACCACCTCCTCCTCCTCATCGTCGACGCAGAGTGGGGGCAGCGGAGCCGCCGGGCGCCTGGCTGACGTCCTGGCTCAAGCACATGTCGGCAAATCAGGTAATGCCCCCTCAACAAGCCCTGCCTCCACATCATTCCCTCAGCCAGTCACTCCCACACTTCCTGCCATGCTTCTAAACCCGTCTCCCTCGCCTATGTATGCTGTACGCCCCTTCTTTTGCTCTTTATTGTATATCTGTGCTGTTGTTGAACCACGCTAGCCATCATCAACACGATTCTCTGCTAATCTCCTTTAAAATGATGTCTATGAAAAGGAAGTAATCAGTAACATTCGTCTGTAGACTCTAATAGGTGCACGATTCAACACTAAGAATGGTCTAATACCAGTTTTTGGTCCAGATGACAAAACTGTTACAATAATTTAAATGTTGTGATTTCAGAAAAATTTGTGTCACCAAAGTCATTGTTAAATGTATAGCCATCAGGAAGCTATAATTTGTACCTGCAAGTTATTATGTAAATATAAATGAAAATAAATAATTGTAAATTAATTAATAACTTTTTAGAAGTATTTAAAAATATATATATATATAATTTAAAAATAAGTTGTTTTTTAGGTTTAAATGTTTATTTGTATTTACTATTTATTTATTTAATATTATTGTTTATTAAATTTATTAAATTAGATAATTTTAATATAAAATTTATTGCTAATATTTTTTAATGACTCTGTCAATTCCTTTTGCACACAGTAAGGGCTTTTTGTGTTAAGAAAACCTAACATTTGATAAAAAAAAGTGTAAATATGTTTCATTATATATAATATGTAATAAAATACAGACAGGGCAAGCACAGATTTACTTGTATGAAAATATAGTTTTTGTTGGGCCCCGAGGTAATAATTCATTTAACACAGAGCCAATTGCATTTACAGACACCTCATTTTCAAAAACCTCACGAACCCTCTCTATCCAGAGGGCTTGAAGTTGTAGACTGTGGCTAAGTGATGAGCTGGGGTGTTTTAATAGAGCTATGATGTTATGTAGGAGTGCCCTGTGGAGCAGTTTAATGTCTGAAGAAAGGAACTCATCTCTTTCACACTGTCCTGTTACCTCTCTCCCTTCATATTCCTTTTTTATTTCCCCTCACGATTCAGTTGTCTCATCGTTTCCCTTTCCTGTATCGACTTTCCTTCTTGCTCCATGTTTCAAATCACTCTGTCTTCCTTTCCTTCCACCTTTTTGTTTGTTCTTAAGGGAATTTTACACGGTGCGCTATTGGCGCAATGCTTTACGATTTTACAAGCGCTATTTAATTCTATTTACACAAGCCTGCTACTGAATTAGCGTTTAAAATACCCAGAATGAAGCCGTTACTGTAAATTATATTCTGTGTCGCTTCTAAGTTGTAGATAATTACACTGTCCTGCTAAAAATCTTTTTTAAGGCTTACCGCACTAGTGTTCTCACCTAAAAGCCCCTTGAATCTCGTCTCCTGATTTAAATACTCAAACTATTTAATATTGTCTGTATTCTGATTGGCTGTTAATGTTACTATCATTCATCGGATAGAGTTAAACACTATTGTTCCTTTAGTTCATCTCCACTATTCTCATACGAAGAATTAGGATGCTTATTAAACTTATAGATTTATATTTATAATTACAGTTATCTTCCTTAGTGTGAACCAGTCTTTAATCTGATATACCTGGCCTGCCAGACTGGCCAAGCTGGTCTTAGCTGGTTTTACCAGCTTAAAAATGCCTAAAACCCATCTAAAAAGACCAGCTGTAGACCAATGTTGGCAGTTTTTGTGCAACAGGAAACCAGATAACAAAATAAAAAGGCATTTGTTCCTCCATAAAATAGGCTAACCCTGAATAGAAATAAATGTGATTGGTGGGCAGACATTTGCTGTGACTGAAAATGCTTGTTTTTTTGCTCATCCACATTGCGTGGGCAGCCGGGAGCGATTTTAGACACATCAACACCGAAAGTGACAAAAAACCCATAAAAACTAAACAAAGTTTGATTGGTTGGAGAATAGTGACACACAGAATATTCTGATTGGTCAGTGACACATACAATCTTGGCGAGCTTTCAGTGCCGCCTCCGACAACAAACTGGGAACTCGTGATTACCGTGTAAAAGAGCCTTTCGTTTCTCTCACTCACTTCCTTTTTGTCCTCCCACATGATAATGTTGTGGTACCATCTAAAAGCAGACAACCTACCTCAAGAGAGTCAGTCGTGTTCGGAGCTCTCAGAACATTGTTAGAGCATATTTAGTAACGCAGCAAGGATCTTTGGGGCATTTTTAAACCCAATGGACCAAGAACAAGTTCTGCAAGTGCTTCCCAGGTTGTTGCTTTTGTCCCATATTTGTCTCGTACCGTTGCCACGAGAAACATGGCAGTGTGGGTGCTCCTTTAGGAACGCTCAATCATTCCCTACCTCCTTGCTCCCTTCACCTTCCATGCAAGATATCCAGAGTCCTCGGGACTCTGTTGAGAACATGGAACTGTCCATGCTCTGTTCATCGCCCCCCAGTCCTGCCCCATCCATACATGCGCTCAGCGAGGAAGCGGACGACTCTAAGGTTCTGGTTCTCCCCCTTCCTACCTTCCCCATCCAGGGCCGATCGCTCACCTCTCCTTGAAGAGGAAAACTATGCTCGGCGTAGCAGAGAACGGAAACTCGCTGCGGCGCTCCTGCGAGTTCGGATCTGATCTTCTCTGGCCGCCGCCCTTGGAGTCCGAGGGTCAGTATATCAGCCCCTCAAATGCACACACACACTTTCCCCAACCATCCGATCATCTAGAACGTCTCTGTGTCCTCCATGTAGTTCTCTCTGGAGTCTGGGGGACGACGGGCCCCTTGGTGTTTTTGTGTTTGGAGTCGTGTGCTGTAGATTTTATGACCTGATGTGTCTGAACGTCAATTCTGCTGTGTATGTACGAAAAAAGTCTCGGACAACAGTTCTGTTGTATTTGAGATTCGGTCTATCTGTGAGTAGTGACTGTGTACCTTGTGTATTTTCTAAATATTTTTGGTTTTTTAAATACATTATAAAATGTGAAATGCTGTTTTCAGGCTTCCAGTCTGCTTTTAGATGTCCATTCTTTGTCGCTATGTGCTTATCGTTGTTGTGTGTTTTTTAGTGTAGTTCACTTGAAAAAAAATCTGTCATCATTTACTCTTTCTGAACCAATCTGACTTACTTTCTTCCATGGAAGACAAAATAAGAAATTTTAAAGAATGTTCAAGCTGTTGAATGTTCAAGAATGTTTTTTCGCATAGAATAAAAGTCATGGTGACCAGGCATACAATCATCATAAAAGTACAAAATACTAATCTTATACAATATTTTATGTTTCTGAAGCCATATAATACATTTATATGAGAAACAAACTGAAATAAATAAAAAATCATACTTGTTAGCACCATTTGATTTAATTTTATAATAAAAGAGCAGCCTTTTCCATAGAGAAACTACATGATGGTGAGTGAATAATGGCAGAATTATCTTTTCTTTGTGCACTATTGCTATAACTCCAAGTGTGTTGTCACTATCTGTTCATTTATGTGTTAAATTTGCATGATTATTTGTTTAAATGTTGTAAATTGCATTGACTTGTTTACTGATTAACCAGTGTATAAGTGTATAACCGTTGAGAATTTATTCACATTGAAACATAGGACAGCAGGTTTGGCATCAGTAAGATTTGTTTTTGTATTTTTTTAAAGAAAGTAATACATGTATTTAACAAAGATGCATTCATTTAATCAAGAGTGAATGTAAATTATTAAATTCGGCTTTGCATCACAGGAATACATTTTCAAATTCAACTTTATATTAAAATAGAAGTTATTTTAAAATGTAATAATTGATCACAATATAACCATATTTTTGATCAAATAAATGCAGCCTTGGTGTACATATATTAAAAATAGAACAAATTTCACAGACCCCCATTATTTTGGTATTTTGATAAACTGAAATTTATTCATGTTATTTACAATACTTTTTTTTAAATAATGAAATCATTTCCATTTTAGTAGAATGATAAATGCAAATTGATTTTTTTTATATATATATGTCTCATCCATCCCTCTAGACTAGAAGGGTTGTGTTTGTCTGGGGTTTTCTTGTCTCCGTGACGCAGATTTGCCAGCAGGTTCCCTCACGTGACGCAAGACGTCATTTTTATTTGTCCTCCTACGAGCACCTCTGGGCTTTGAGGAAACTCCTTTTCTAGCACATTAGTGTCCGTGTCACTGAAGAGCAGGGGGGTGGGGTGAAGAGAGAGAAAGGGAGAACGAAAGAGGGAGAGAGTTTGGATGTGGGTTATTTTCAGCCTGTTACGTAAGCACTCTTGCTGCTGGGTGTTTTCTCATACACTCATCACTGATGATAGAGACAGGGAGGCCAGGGATGAAGCAGGAGACGAGGTGGAATACAAGGCAGGAAGGTAGAATATTAGGCATGGAGGGAGTCAGGAGATTAGAGCTCAATTTCGATTCAGATTCACAAAGGTCTCACGTCAGTTTGATTTAATTCCGATTTGATTCAGTTCTAGTTTATTTAGTTTAGTATTTTCCTTTACAGGTTTCAGACTAGTAACTTTTTGATCTGTTCTTTAAAAGAACTGGCTCAGAAGAGTCGTTCGTTTCAGAAATCGGATTTAAGATGAATCAGTATGCACTGGTCACACTGCTTGTGTTTGATTCACATCAGTCCTTCAGGAGATGTGAGAGAGTAGAAGTACTGCTGTTTGTGGGTGGAAGCCAAGTCCAGGGGTCATGCCCTTCCTTAGTCACGTTCTCCATCAGAGTCTCCTTCTGTGCTTGGCACGATTCCTCAGACAGGAGGCATCTCGCTCACTCACGTTCATTCTGTCACCGCTAGTGACAGCTTGACTTATCTCTCCCATATCTATGACTAATGCTTTGATTTATATTTATACAAGCTAATACTATATATTTATTTGTTTATAAAGTCAGTCTGAAACTGATTTATAACTGATATGAAACTGAGAAATAGAGCTATAAATTACCTTTGATTCTCCACTGAAAAGCACTAAAATACACCACTCTGTCTACTTATGATATTAATGTATCATGTCGGTCAGATGCAAACTCAGGGTCCGCGTAAAACTTTATTACATTGAAAACTGTCTATGCTGAAATAAAGCTACACAGCTAAAAGCCTCGGACTGAGTCGTCCTTGATCACAGTGGACGATTCTGTTAGGGCCGTTTTGTGAGTTTAATGGTGGAGTAGGAATAGCACCGCCTCATTGGCATTCCCCTCGTTCCTGGTGTCGAAATTACACCCGGACGGTTATTTCTCTCCGAATGGCTCAATTGGAGCACGGGGTATAATGGAAGGAAACTTGTGACACTTTATGAGCTTTTAGTGAAAGGCTCACCCATTGACATCTGCAGTTTGAAATTGTGCAAAAAAGGTAAATGACATTTATTTACTGAAACGTTAGACCGCACAACCTCTTTAGGGATATCATAATGGTAATATGTGGTGGCCAAGGGCGCTGAATGTGAAAGAGACATTTCAGAAGCGGAGTGGAATGAGAATGAGAAAGAGGCCACAGACAGCTGAGAATTTATGATCGGAAGGGGAGGGTGAACGGTGAGAGAGAAGCCCAGCGGACTCACCGAGTGGAAGTAAAAGGGACTGTAATTAAGAGAAGGATGAAAAAGCTCTTCTCTGTGTCTCTTGCGTTCCATCCGTCTATTTCTCCGAGACGTGTTCATGTTTTTCTCAAAATCACTTCCTGTCTGCCTCCAACCCTATTACTTTTAATCGTAAACAGTGTGTCAGGGCTCTGTATCAAAGCCAGGTAGGATTGAAATCCTGTTAGAACAACAAACCAGTTGGTTTATAGGCGGTTCCATTTGGTCATTGGTTGGTAATGCTGGTTATGCTCTGAGACTGATCATTACCAAATGTAACCAGATGTACAGTTTTGGAACATGATTGCTGGTTTAAAGCTGGTCCAAGTTGGTCATCAGCTACAACAAATCAGTTAACAATTGAGATTCAAGCTCGTCATTGGCTGGTTAAGCTGGTTATTGGCTGAATTATATAGATGGACCAGCTTATGACCAACTTGTACCAGCCATAAATTTTCTGGAACATGGTAGCTGGCTTGAGGCTTGGTTGGAAGCTGCAACAAACCAGTTACCAGTTGGTTTATAGGTGGTTCAGGTAAATCAATGGCTGGTCAGGCTGGATATTTACTCTATAATATAAGTTTATGAGCCAATGATAACTTGATCAAGTTGGATATGATTCTCCAAGTTAGTCATTAGTTGCTTATAGTGTAGGATATTCAAGATAATCATTATCTGGTCAATGACCAACATATACTATTTAGTATGATGTAGATTGGTCAGCCGGCAACTAACTGCAACATTCCAGTTACCAGTAGGTTTATAGATGGTTAAAGTTGGTCATTAGTTGGTTATACACTGTCTTATACAGATTGACCAGCCACTGACCAACTTTAAACAGCTATACATTTTAAGAAACATGATTGTTGGTTCAAAGCTGGTCCAGGTAGGATATTAACTGTATAATATCGACAATGACCAATTTTCTAACCTTTTTGAACATGATAGCTGGTTTAAAGCTGTCCAAGTTAGTCATTAGCTGCATATACAGTAGGTTATTCAACTTTGTTCAATGGCCAACTCAAATTTACTTGTTATTTTCTATATAATATAGATTGGTCAGTCTGTAACAGATTGTTTATATATGGTTCACTACATTAATTGGTTAAGCTAAGTCTAATAGAGATTGATCAACCAATGACCTGCTGTAAATGGCTATACATTTTTGGAACACAATAGCTCATTTAAATCTGGTCCAACAAACCAAGTACCAGTTGGTTAATAGGTGAATCAGTTTGGTCATTGGTTGGTCAAGCTGGTTATGCTATGTATAATATAGATTGATCAGCTCATGAGCAAATTGATGAATCAGCCATACATTTTCGGGAACATGATAGCTGGTTGGTAGCTGGTCCAGGTTGGTCCGTAACTGTTACAAATCACTTTCTACATGGTATTTGGTTCAAGTTGGAGATTGTGGTCATTGTATATTAAATAGTGAATAACCTAATTGGTCTTGGTATGCACCCGCTTTTCTTTTCTTTTGAACACCTCCTCATCTTCTCAAACCCAGAGAATCACTCAGCCCCTCCGGACGTCACCACCTACACCTCCGAACATCCCGTTCAGGTGGAGAGGCCACAGGTGTCCACCGTACCCCGGACCACACCCAAATATGGCAACGCCGAACTCATGGAGACCGGAGATGGTGAGGGCACGAGAAATGTGTGTGAAAGTAAAGGAGTGATGTTTTAGACACAGTAATGACGTTTTCATTACAAAAGTCACAATGAGCTTTGAAAGATTTACATTAACCATTTTCCTCAATCATTCTGACAGCACATCTACCATTTCTCTTCCACCCTAACATTATTTATTTTGGCAGATGGTTTTATACAAAGCAACTTGTATATAGTCCCCCTGCAGCAATCTGGGGTGAATGACACAATGGTGGAGGCTAGTCTAAATGCTACTAAAGTTGTTTATTGCTGAAAGCATTATTGCATTTGCACCTAAGCATTTCAGTGTTGTTGCAATATTCAGGATATTTTTATGCATAACCTCAGTTACAGAAAATAATTCTAGTTTTAGTTTTTTTAGTCGAAAGAATAGAATAAAGTAATATAATAATATTAATAATAGTAATGGAGTAAAATAAAATACAAAACTAGAAACACTAACAAATATTGCCTTGGCAGCTAACTGATTTAAAAAAGCTATATAAACAAGCTATATAAATGACTCAAACGGAAAAAATATATACAAATAAAACTGAATAGAAATATTTAATTAAAGGGCAAAAACTAATAAATTATTAAAATTATTTTTAAAAATTCAAATAAAAACAAATATTAAAAACAAACACTAATTCAGTAATTCTGTAACAAGAAATAATACAGAAAACAAAACTGCTTGATATTTAATCCATGCATGTTATTAAATTGCTTAGGCTTTATAGATGGTGTTGATGTAGTTTTGAGTTTTACAGTATGTAAGCCCTGGAGATGATAGACACAGTCTGTGAAATCTGCTCTGATGGATCCTCTGTTATAAAGCTGTGATTGAGGGCATTGATCCCACTCTTATATTATTACTCTTTAATTTGATCTCTCAGGGACGCCCCTGAAGGCCGCATCTGACTGCATCTGTCAGAGGCATTAATCCATAATGTTTGTAAAATTGATTTGTTTGGGGTAAGATGAAAATTGAGGTGTTGGATACGGAAGTAAACACAACAGCGGGGAGTTGAACATCTTCATTGTGCACATTCAGCCATCCATCTAATCTGTTTATGGCCAGTCCTTTAAATCCAGACATCCTTGTGTGTGTGTTTGTGTTTATAGGCTCGATCAGGTAGATTCAGGAAATTTGATGTATGATAATGTTCGAATTTTTGTGAGTCAACGCTTGTGTTTCCTTCTTAGGAGTCCCAGTTAGCAGTCGTGTTTCAGCTAAAATCCAGCAACTTGTAAACACACTAAAGCAGCCCAGACGACCTCCACTTCGAGAGTTTTTTGTTGATGATTTTGAAGAGCTTCTAGAAGGTAAGTGTTTGTCTCAGCGTATCTTTTTTTTTTTTTTTTTTGACCTTTCTTACGAACAAACAGAGACGTACACAATACCGGATTTGCAAACAAATCATTCTTTTGAATAATTTGATTGAAACGAACAATCAATTTAAGCAGCGTATAATTAAATGTCTCTCTACCACAAAAGCAGCGGTGATGAGTGGTGATTCAAATGAACCGGTGATTGATTCACAGTTCATTGAAACGAACCAGTTCAACAGAAACAACTATACAGATGATTTTTTTTGACCTATGAATGAACATATTTTGCCTCTTCTGTTTTCAGTCCAGCAGCCTGACCCCAACCAGCCACGGCCAGAGGGCTCTCAGATGGTCGCCATTCGAGGGGAGCCGCTGGGAGTGGTCACTAATTGGCCACCATCTTTAGAAGCTGCACTGCAACGCTGGGGGACCATCTCGCCCAAAGCACCCTGCCTGACCACCATGGACACTAACGGCAAACCCCTCTACGTCCTTACTTACGGTAAAATAACCATATTTAACTACAGCCATAAATATAATAAACAACATCTGCATACAACCATACTGGAACAGAATAATATACAGAGTTAATTTGCAAAAGCAGATAACTCCTTTGATGTTTTTTTGGGACTAGGTTAAAAACAACCAAACAAAAAACAATGAGACACAATGATTTCACGAAAGCATAGTTTCAAGGCAAAAACGAAGTCAGGTAGAGAAAAGCTTTATTTGTTTGCAGATGCCAATTGTTTTAGTATATTTTCTTTTCTTTTTGAAGTGTCCAAATGTTTCTGTGGTTGCCTAATATACTGAAATACTTGTGTTCTTATGCTAACAGAAAAATAACCTTGTCTCTTTGTTTATTTATGCTCAGTCATGAGAGAGATCATTATAGGGCTTGTTTTGTTTAGTGCATGTGTGTGTGAGAGACTCTCAGCTGATTTTACTCAATGAGGATCCTGCCAGCAGCACTTCACGGGTGAGAGTGTGAGGAAAGGATTGCAGTGTGTGAGTCTGTAATGGATTGATATTCCCTTTCTTTCCTTTTTTTTCTAAAAATTGAAAATGATCATCAAGCCACCTGAGCTTAATGATTTCTTTATCTCTCTCACACACACACACACACTGTTGACTCGAGACGCTTAATGCTCTGACCAACAGACAACCTCCATTCCCTCGGTTTGCAGTGTGAGCCAGAAAATAAATGGCAATGGTTGTTTATGTGGCATTTAAACCCCTCCCCAGAACCCATCGGGGACTATCACGCTCCTTCTCAGCTCGTTAAAAACCTCGCCCAAATCAAAAGAGTAATTAACTTTCCACAGAACGCAGACACAAAGCGAGATCGCTATCTCTGCACCGTTTTGCTTTCAGTGGGGTTTCATAGCCATGAGTTAAATCCTGATAACGGCAGGTCAAAAATTCAGCAGGACAGAGGAGATAAACTGCTGAAACACCCTGCGTGTGACTTGCCTGGATGATTAAACTTCGAGTAATTTGGTCATTTGGTCTCAAATCCATGTTTGTCCTTTGCTTGCCTTTCAGTCTGTGGGATTTGTTCACTTTTTTCTTTTTTCTTTTTTTACAGTTTTCTAAATGTAGAGCATCTTAGAGTTCTCTTATGCTCCATATAAGAGCTCTATAGGACTCGTGCCTATGTTAAATTCTTCTAAAGTTATATGATAGCTTTGTGTGAGCAACGAAAGGGAACTGAATTAATTATTTGCTGAAAATCTAACTCTTTGTCTCAAATCTCATTTATTTATTTATTTAAAATAATTGTGGTCAGTTATATATTTTTCATTTTATACTTTTATACAGAATTTTTTTTTTTCATTTATTTTTAAATGTTATATGTAGTTATTTTTTGTGTTCATATGAATATATTTTTATCATAAAATGTAATTATTTATTTTTCAACATTTTATAAGTATATATTTCACAAAAAGACAGCTTTTCAGTAAAGAATATATATAGTGTTTTATTTTTGTTTTAAATGAAAACTATTTGCATTATATATGAATAATTTGTTTTTTTTATATATATATATAATTTTATTTAATATAATTTTTATTTATCAAACATTTCACAAAATAAATGTTTTGTTTTAAAAGTAAAATAATATAGAGAAAAGCTTAATTTGTTTGTAATATTAAAGGAATTTCACAATTTTACTGTATTTTTGGTCAAATAAATTCTGCCCTGATAAGCAAAAGAGAAAAAAATCTTTCCACCCCCAAATTTCTACACTGAGACACGAAGAGATTTGATAACTGCAGGGTACATTTGGTGAACTGACCCCTTAAGTACAGTTATTTAGCATGTACTTCCTTTTGAACAGGCAAACTTTGGTCTCGGAGCATCAAAGTAGCGTACAACATCCTCCACAAACTAGGCACTAAGCAGGAACCTATGGTCCGACCAGGAGACCGGGTGAGTGTTACAGAACCTCTTATCAGACCACCTCAGTAAAGCACCTCTTTAGAGGAACATTCAATACTAGTTAAACTCTTCATGCTGTCGATTACCACTGATAATTAAATATGCAGTAATGTACTCTAAATGGAAGGAATGAGTGTTAAAATACACATTTTCCGAAATGTGCTAGTTGAACTGATTGGGCAGTGTTAAGATAATTTATGAAAACAAACTTTTACATCTGCAGGTATTCATTTTTTATTTTGTAAAATCATGTCTGACACTACTAAAAGGATGATGTAGCACCCAAAAATTTGCTCATTTTGTCATTTCAGATCTACAGTATATGACTTTTGAAGATATTTTGAATAATGGTGGGAACTCAACATTTTTGATTCCCATTGACTTCCATTGTTTGTACAAAAATACAGTGGAAGTTAATGGGAAACGAAACTCTTTGGTTAAGAAATGTGCTGAGGTTTGGAATGACATAAGTAAATAATGATAAATTTGTGGGTGTAATATCGTTTTAAAAAACCTAAAACCCAGAAAAATTATTTTTAGTGTTTGTGTAAACAAAACGAAACAACATTTATGCTGCGTGTTTCTGCATTTAAACCTTGATAATGCTTTTCCCTTCCATGTAGTATATGCAATTATGTCTGTTATTACATTCTGAAGGACGAGTCAAAATTATTTTCTGTGGTAATCGCCAGCATGCTGCAGATGCTGAACATAGAGCATGGCTTGTTTTGAACCCAGAACATTCCTTTAATGACAGAGTGGCGTTTCCTGCCGCATGCCTCGGTTTTAAAGCGTGTCCCTGTCAGATTAGCATCCTCTGGTGTTTGAAGTCTGACACCTTTCCTCTCTTATCATTTCACGAGCAGGTGGCTCTTGTGTTCCCCAACAACGATCCAGCTGCCTTTATGGTCGCCTTTTACGGCTGCCTGCTGGCAGAGGTGGTGCCCGTACCCATCGAAGTGCCACTTACCCGAAAGGTGAGACCCTAAATATACCACCATGAATGACTGTCACGTTTTCAAACCTTCACGTCTCGATTTTTGACACCATAACAAGTTATAGCGCCTACCCACAATCCTTCCAAGCCTGGACTCACACTGTCGAGTGCCATTCTGACAGTCAGTACGGCGCAAAATATTAGTATATATTTATTATTCATGTTTAATGGTAAAGTGTTACAAAGGCCTTCTGGAAACTTGGCCTTGTAAATAATGCAGTGTCTAGCTTTCTGGTCTGCTATCTATTTTTGAGATCCGTTATCATTTTGGAATGTCAGGGTGAATGTATCAGAGCGGACCCCTTGACGCTGAGGTATTGCCTCAGATGCGCATGTCGAATTTTAGTGGTGGAAGTCAAGGAGGAAAGCAACTCTGGCAAGAGTCAGTCTGATCCCTCGTCCATCCAAAAATTCCAGGAAAGGACCTGGAAACTGGCAGAACATTCTCTGGCTTCCTCTGCATACATTGCACTTCGGAAACCAATAAACCTTTGTCCAGTGCAAAAGCAGCTGTGTGTTTTTCTGCATTTTTGACTTATAGCATAGAGTTAGTCTTACAAAAGAGCACTGTGCAAGAACCGTGGTTATGTTCTTGTGTCCAATGATAATATAATAGTACTTTGATGTAGATTCACATCTATGTTTAAGTATTTGGCAGCCGCTTTTATAAAAAAAACACTTACAGTGCATTCAAAATATGTAATTTCAAGCATTTGGGATTTGAACACATAACTTTGCCATGTCGTGTGTCACTATTTACTTCACATGATTTGGTATTTATAGGTAGTTTGTAAATTATCATCACATCGTTGTTTTTTTGGATGTGTACCATGGACCTGAAATTTACTGAAATACTGAAATTGTATTTCTAAAACTTGGTAATATCATGATATTCTGTTTTAAGTTCTAAATGAATGGTATTAGAGGTACACTTACAAAAAAGTATCTTGGTGTACTGTGTTTTTGGATGATGCATGAAACCGTACCTCTGAAATTGTACTTTTAAAAACTATTTAGTGTGATGTTAATGTAGTACTCTGATAACACACAAGCTTGGTATTAGTGTGGTAATTCTGAACGTTTTTGTTAGGGTACACTGATAAAAAGTACTTTAGGGTAACATCAATTTTTAAACATGTAGTATGGAGTACCATGTACATACATGCATTTCAGTACAAAAAACATGATTATATCATGGTACTTTGATTTATATACCATGGTACTGAATTGTATTTACATGATACTTGAAGGTATTTAAAATATTGCCATAGAATCAGACTTAGTAGTACCATGGTACTAAAAATAAAATCCCGAAATCATTTTCCAAACATGTCCAAAAAGCAATAAAAAAAAATAAAAAAAAAATAAATATAGGTACTTTTTTTGTTAGAGAACTCTTGTGTTTTTTCTAAAGCTTTTAAACTTTAAAGAACATTGTATATTCAAACTACCATAGTGTTTGTATCTGATAACAAACCTGTACCATGGTATCACCATAGCTCATTTTGCAAGATCATGTCCAAAAACTACAGAGCATTTTGTTGCAAGGTATTTTTTGTTATTTTACTATGTAGAAAAGGTGGCATGGACATTTGTTAGGTGGAAGTGATTTTAAAACTCATCAAACATCAAACATAAAAGAGATATTCAAGCACACCGCAGTATTACGGGTAAACATCATTCCTCAGTGTGCTGTCTGTAATAAGTAGGCCGTCACCACCCCTGCAGTGTATTTTGCTGCTGTACTGATGATGGATGTTAGCTGGTCTTAGCCTATTTCTGTGTGTGTGTGTGTGTGTGTGTGTGTGTGTGTGTGTATTAGGATGCTGGAAGTCAACAGATCGGCTTTCTCCTGGGCAGTTGTGGCGTTACTGTAGCTCTGACCAGTGATGCCTGCCACAAAGGCCTTCCGAAAGGACCCACTGGCGAAATACCACAGTTCAAAGGTCAGTCCGTTCATACACAACTTTATGTAAAGCCATGTCTATTATCACGTAGGCAGACTTGTGATTTTCAGAATCAAATCTAGCCTACAGCTTAAAGGGATAGTTAACCCAAAAATGTTAATTCTGTGATTAATTACTCACTATCATGTCATTCCAAACCCATAAGACCTGTGGATCAGAACTTAAAGGGTTAGTTCACCCTAATAGGAAAATTCTGTCATTAATTACTAGGGTTGGGTACCGAAACACTGTACCTAGAACCGGTACCTCTACCAGTACCGGTAAATCTTTGGCGGCAAATCTATGCCATTAATAAGCGAGTGCACCACTGATGATGGCGTGCACGGTAAATAATTTCCGCGAAAGGAAAACAGATCGAACGGGAGCCCGCAAGCTAATTTCAAACCCATGATATGTCATCTGTGCTATCATTCTTGCGCTCAATATTCTCTCACCTGCTCGCGCGAACTTGTCATGTTATTTGGTTTAACTTGTCATTATTTTTGTCATGTCGTGGGGCGGAGCTTGCTGTTTGAGTTGTAATCTCAAATGGCATTGTTATTTCGCTTTTCTGGGGGTCAGTATTGGATGCCTGTTATAAGATTCATTCACTTCACTTGAGACATGGCATTGGACCACATGTTAATTATTGTTTCATTATTTTATTTATTCATTTATTATTGATTTTGTCTTTATTTAATATAATTTAATGTATTGTTCATAGAGTAAATCTTTTTCAGATACTTTATTAATAGACTTTTTAAACTTTTTAAACCTTTCATGCAATTTCATGATAAATCGTTCGAGTGAACAGTTGTACAGTTTATATATATTTATATAAATCAAGAACAAGGCATTTACAGCTGTATTTATAAGCTGCTTACTAATGACTAGTAATGTTGGAACAATGCTTTATAAAGGATGAATGCTTAACTAATGCTTAACTAATGATTCATAGTGTGCAGTTATTATAAAGTGTTACCATTTTTATTTTTCAAGTATCGATTCAGGCACCATGGAACTGTTTTAAAAGTATAGATTTGGCACCTGTAACGAAAGAACCCTAAACGATACCCAACCCTATTAATTACTCACCCTCATGTCATTCCAAACCAGTAAGGCCTTTATTCATCTTGAACCATCTGACCCTCCATAAGCAGCAAAACCATTCTTCTCCCCTGAGTTACCTCTTCTGCCATTTTAGAGAGTATCACAACACATGCTCTATGGAGAGTCAGATAGCTCTCTGATTTCATCAAATATCTAAATTTGTGTTCTGAAGATGAACGAAGGACTTATAGAGTTTGGAATGACATGAGGGTAATGAATGATAGAATTTTCATTTTGGGGTGAACTAACCCTTTAAGGTATTTTTGATGAAATCCGAGAACTTTCTGAACCTTTATAGACAGCAATGCAACTGAAATGCTCAAGGCCTAGAAATATAATAAGGACATCATTAAAAATAGTTCATGTGACATCAGTGGTTCAACCTTAAATTTATGAAGCTACGATAATACCTTTTGTGCACCGAGAAAGCAATTATTGTAACCGTTTCTTCAAATTCATCACAGGAATAAATAGCATTTTAAAATACACTAGAATAGTGAGAGTCTGTATGAGATGGAGAACGAAAATCAAGAGCATGATGGGCTGTATCATGTGTGATGTTATCTAAGCCAGACTGCAAGCAGTCAGCGTTTTTTGCCCTGTCTGGGCCGCAGTAAGACTAGAGAGGGGGTATAAATAGAAAACGTAGAGGTAATGAGTCTGATATTGTTGTAATGATTAAAGAAGTCCCGAGAGGATAATCATTTAGACAGAGACGGATAAACGACGGACTTACTCTCATCCCAATGCACATAGCCATTTAGCCAGGCACCCTAATCACTCACTATCGTTCTTTTCAACGATAATCACCACTAATAATCATAATGATAGTCATGGTTGAATCATCAAGCTGCATGAATAATAATAGGATTGTATGAATATTCATGTTTTCTCTCTGTCTGGCCCCACCCACTCATCAGGATGGCCAAAGCTGCTGTGGTTCGTCACAGAATCCAAACACCTGTCCAAGCCGCCACGTGATTGGTTCCCTCACATCAAAGATGCAAATAACGACACCGCCTACATAGAGGTGAGCTGACCGTGGAATTAAGACCGTTATGGAAATATCAGCATATTCAAATCATTTTACTGGCCGTACATACAAAGGTTCTCCTGAAATGGAAACCATCAGTCTGGGTTTGTTTTCCATGTGCTGCACTCCACAAGCCACTTTAATTGTTTTATGATATTTGATTGGTAGATATTCTATGTCTCGAGCCCCAGAAATCAATATTTCCTATCAGCATGCCGGGCACAGCTGCTTCCATTAGAGAGTCACTGGATAATGGATGATAAATGATTAATGTTTGTTTAATTGTGAATCGGGACTCTTGTAGGAGATGCTGGTTGATGGAGTGGGGCTGGTCTCGTGTTATTGAGCCAGTTTTGAGTGAGCTGTCTCTGTGTTTTTTACCAGATCCCAGAAATCTGAGAGTCTTTGCAAAGTGGCTGGGTGTCAAATGTCCAGTGTTGGGCCAATGTTTGCTTTCCTTTCTACTGTACTCCTTTTCAGTACAGTATGAAGAACATGTTCAAAAGAAAATATATCATGAGCAAAAGAAAAAAATAAGATTATCTAGATTTTATTTTACAAAAGATATAGCCTTAGGACCATTGGCATTGTTGTTTTTTATCATGACATAATGTACAATTTTCTCTTAAATGTCATTTACTTTACTGTAAAACTCTGTATAATTAATTTTTTTACTGTAATCATGGAGTAGGAAAAAAGTACATTAAAGTAAAAAATAAATATTATTCAGTAGAACAAATGGCTCACCATATTACTATTACTGGAAAACAAAAAGCACATTTTTATATTGGTAATGATCATTTTTGTTTTAAAAGTAAATAAATAAATAAATATATATATATATATACCATACCATTCAGAAAATCACATTTACCGCAATTAAAAATGTTGTACAGCCCCCCAAAAAGCAAATTTTCAATTATTTAATATTAATTATATTACTATATTTGTGATTTTGTAATAGTAATAATAATTTTATTATTTAATAGCAATTTTGTTTGAATTATTTGTATACATAATATACTTGTGTATGCTGAGTATAATTTGTATTTATGTATTTATGTGTGTGTGTATATATATATATAT
>JAUCNO010001368.1:909999-923247 GCA_032353835.1 Enteromius viviparus | reverse complement strand
TAGATTAACGGCGATATTTTTTTTATCGCGCGATAAGAGTCTCGCTGCGTTAACGCCGATAACGGCCCACCACTAGTATATATATATATTTATATATTTTTTTTTTTATATATATATATATGCATACATGCATTATATATTTTTGCGTACCATGTATATTTATTATATGTATATATAAATGCACACACATACAGCATTTATTTTGAAAATATTTATATGTATGTAATTTTAGATATTGATATTATAATATTTTATATTATTATAATATTTTATTATTTTATAGTATATTTAATATACAAACATAACATATTTTTCTTAAATATAGACATGCATGTTTTTGTATACATTTGTACATTTATTTATTTATTTATTTCTCTCTCATTTCTCATATATAAAATAAAATAGTGTGATAAGGGCAGCTACCCCATTTAATTTTCTCCTAGCAATATTACAGAAAGACACATCGTTACAGCTTTTTATTTAAGTATTGACTGGCACTCGCATTCCTATTTTAAAGTCTGATTAACTAGGGTTTTTTCAACTGTTGGATGCTATATGATCCAGTATGTTGTAACACAGAATGAGATTTCCGTCTGCTTTGCAATTTGTAACCCATAATGCACTGTGACAGAAAGGTCCCGTAGGATGTTTTATGTCGGCCAAGTTTATGCCTGCAAGCCAAAACCTTGGTGCTGCCACCTCTTATTCATGGTTTCCACAACCCCCATCCCAATGCATGTGTGACTGCTTGTGGGAAAACCCTCATGGAAGCAATAAAAACAATTTTGATGCTGATCTTGAATGACGTGTTTCTAGTGTGGTGTGGAGGCCAATGAATCGTAATGGTGAGTGAAGCTAAACTCTGTAATTGCATTCAGTCCCTTGGCATTGGATTATACTGAGCTATATATACTGGACTTAACAAGGTATTCAGTTCACAGTGCCCTCGGTTCTTTTACTGCTTTCAGAACCTCAGCTGAGCTTTGAGAGAGCGAGGCCTTTCCATTATTGACAGTTTGAGGTCATTGATTTCTGATTCTCTCGCCAGTTGTTTTTTTTGGTGTGTGAAGTTGAACTCAAGTGGGAATCTTAAGCAACTTGAGCAAGGTCATGGAAGATCTAAAGAGATTTTATTTTTTCTTTTGGCAATTTATAAAACAGATTTTAAGATTTGTGACCAGTTAGTGCTTCTTGGAAAACCTGGAAATATCAAGACATTTTTAAATTGTGATATTTGATAAGTTCTCCGTTTCTGTTCTGTAGAGTTATGCTTTGTGCATCCATTATTTATTTATTTATTTTTTTTCAAATGTAATCAAATCATGGAAATGCATTGGTCAAGAGTGACAGAAGTTCATTTTCTGTTTGCACACCAAAGTTGAGGTTGGTCAGACAAATATGAAGAGTTCAGGCATGTTTAGTGTGTTCAACTTTGTTTTTGCACTGATTTGGGTTCCCAGTGATTTGGAATTGGCCGGCATTCTGATACTTGATGAGGAAAACACAGCTTCGATTGGCTTGTGATGATGCTGGCAGATGGTCTTCGTTTGTCTTTCACTTTCCCCCTATTTTCTGCTTATTTCCAGAAAAGCAATTAAAAATGAAGGACACCCTTTAAAGACTTTAAAGATCCATGTGATTGTTTCTGTGGAACGTTTCAGTACAACGACAGATGCCACGGTACATCTAGCAGGTGCCTACTAACCAAAAACGCGAACATTTGCAAGTCTGAGGAGCAGTGTTTGCCAGCCATGAAAACGAGTTGAAGACTTCAAGCTTCTGATATTAAAACAATTCCTTTTACCTCCAGTTGGACGGCCTCCAAACCATTCACTAATGTTCATGTAGGATGGAATTATTGCAGTTTAATAATGAAATCTAGAAGCCACACGGCAGATTTCAGCAGGAGTGATAAATGAATTGTCGGTTAATATTCCATTATTGGGGTTATTGCATTTCTGATTAGTGGTTATGTGTTTGCATTATGCGAGTAACCTTTTCGACTTTTCACATCAAGGTTTGGCAGATTTGTAGTGTGCTACATCATGCAAAAAAGGGGAAAAAATGATACATGGCTTAATAAAAGAAGTACACGCCATATAACAGCTGCTCTCTGGTGGTTGAATATTCTATGGGACTCTCGGAAATGAGTAAATGATTCAATTCTATGAAATTGTACAAAACACAAATTATCCAGTTTAGACTGCAAACATCATTTTAACAAAAAAAATGGTGCCCCAGTTGCTCTTTCTGCTTGTCTTTACTTGAGAGCATCACATAAACAATCAACGAGTAAAAAATGTCATTGTAGCAGCTGAAAATGTACATATACAGTCATAAACAGAGATTTCAGTGCCACATTTCTCTCTGTGTAGAGAAAAACCCCACAGTATGGTCTAACTGATGCCATTTAGGGGAAGTAGATTTCGTTCACGATCTACCAACGTGAGTGAATGTAGCTTGTAAATGTGTTTTGTTATTTAGTTCTTTGTTTGAGTAGTGTAGTTCATGCTTTGGAAGAACAGCCGAGGGCTTAATGGGTCTTGTTCGGTTGATTTAGAGCAGACATTACCTGTATCTCGCCCTTGGGTTTGATACCGTACCGTGACTGTTTAGTCAGTCCATTTGTATGTGTTTAACAGAGAAATATAGCAACATGTGCAAGTACACACACAAAATGGAATTACTATGCCATTCTGAAATGGTTGCATGAGCATGTTCGGTTGTTGAACAGGGTTGTTTTTTTTCCAAACAGTTCCATCTGGCTATTCCAGTGCCTTTCCAAGTAGAAATCGCTGGCTGTGTAGCCCCTGAGCACATCATGACTCGCTCACTCTCAGCACGCAGCTTCACTTAGAATTTCATTTCCATGCGTTTGATGGCAGGCCAGCTGTAGATGTGTCTGGACGCATCAGCAGAGCATTCTGGAATATGTAAGTGGATGATGTGTTGGATGCATGTGCAATGACTGGAGATGAGGATGCACCATCAATCAGCTCGATTTTCTTCAGGATTTCAATTAGCGTAATGAACTCTTCTCAACTGATAGAGTCAGTGTTTTTAAAACACCTGTCAGAGAAGCTTAGAATTTATGAGTGTCCATTTCCTCTAAACACACGATCATTTCCTCTTTTTGTAATTAGCTTGATTGTAAATCTATTTTTTATACTAAGGTAGGAGGGAAGGCTTATAGAGATGTCTATAGGAACCAAATTGTCAGTTTCTATTAGCAAAAAAATGTGATTTACTGTTATCACTCAGCTTCATTTTGCATAGAAGCCTGTTTCTGCCACTGAACTAAAAAAAAAAGGTAATTGCGACTTCTTATCTTACAATTATGACACTTTGTATTGTAATTTTGAGTTTACATCTCGCAGTTCTGATTATATTTTTCAAAATTGCATGATATAAACTGGATATTCTAGCTTTTTCTCAGAATTATGAGATATAAACTCGCAATTGTGAGTAATGAAGTCAAAATTGCTAGACACATTTTTTAATCTCACAATTTTTTTAATAATAATTATAAGAGATAAATAATTAATAATTTAATTAATAAAAATAAATTGTTTGTATCATGCAATTCTAAGGGAAAAAGTCAAAATTGTGAGATAAAAAGTTGCAATTAGGTAAAAAAAAAAACATAAATATTATTATATTATACAGTGGTGGACATGGGCTTCCACAATTTTGCCAGTATTTCTATTGTAAAATTTTGTATAGAAAATATTACAAATAAAGTCTAAATCATAAGTTATTATTTACAGTAAATATAAAAGGCAATATCCATGTTGTATCATTGTCATTATAGCAATCTTTAAATCATAAGATTATATTATGACCTCTCAGATAATTTATTTAGGTCTGTTCAATTTGTCAATATGTCCTTGTGCTTCTCTAAAAAAGCAAGCAAAATTACACACTTCTAGAGAGGAAGCATTCATAATGCATGATATTGACCAGCAAAAGTTACGGCTCAAGGATGTGTTGATGCATTCTTTTCAGATTTTTCCAGATAAAATACATGCTTCAGTGAACCGTTCCAAATTAACACAGTCCTTTAGGAGAATAGACAACATGCAAGGACATCAGTAGAATTTTGTTCATGCCACCCTACTGGGATGTACTGACCATGCCAATGGCTTGGCATGTCCTTGTAGCAGGTGAAAGCCAGTGCTGGCCTGCCGTTTGCTACATGCTGAACAGATCTGGAGACCCAGCTGGAAGCTGCTTTACCTCATTAGCTCAATGAACTGGAATATCATTATGTAATAAACTAGTTTGAGGGTCAGAGGACAGAGTTACCATATTAAAACGTTATGTTTTACACTCGTAGCACATCATCTCATGCTGAGGATGTTTGAGGAAACCACTTGGTTCTTTGTCTGATGGGATCTAGTTTATGTAGCCACATCATTAATGTGCATATAGGCTCAAAAACCAATTACGGCAAAAGAAAAAGCTTGCAAGTGATGCACCATTGGAACAGCTTGTCACTGGGGGAGGATCCTTAAAGAGACAACTTTCTATCTTATCTACACCTAAAAGATGCATACTATGCATCTCACGAGTTACATCCCAGCATGGGATGACTCAGTATGATCAATAATATTGTCTTGACAAGCACTTAATATTTTCTCAATCTCTCCATTACATCTTTCTCTAAATGCTTATGGCAAACTCTGAGTCAGATCTCACTCATTGTTTCCTCAAGCCGGCCAGACAGATTAAGAGTCTCTCTGCTTAAGCACCATGACACCTGACGTCCACAGAGAAAGATATGAGCCCTGTCAGCAGATACAAAGCTGCACCGCTGCACTGTCACCTGCAGATACAAGCTCCGCACTGTGAGAGCAGGAGAAAGACAAAAGAGAGGAAGAAGAAAGGAAAAAGAAACTGGGTCATAGACAAAAGGGCTTCCAGCGGTGTAGGGCTGCGAAACGTCTTTATCACCGCACAAAAGGGATTTGAGGAATGCTTCAGAGTTGAAAAATGTGTTAATTGCAGAGTCCTAGACGCTAGTCTGTCAGGTTTTTTTTTTCGTTTCATCCGCTGTTATAACAGAATATGCAAATAGCCCCGCAGTGTGCATATTGCATTCAAATGAGTGACAGGAAGGTTGAAGGGTGGGATCACACTTCACTTTAGAAGCTCCCGGATCTCCCGCTGCGGCATGGGAAGTGTTTCATCAGCGCTGCGGCAGGTGCAAGGGGGAGGGATCCGTCTGTGGGACCTCAAGGGACGACGGGGCAGGTTAGAGAGCAAGCGGGGTTGGTTTCGGAGTCGATTTACTCTCCCTGATTACCACATGCTTCAGTCGGGTGAACCCCTCCAGCCCAGCGCCCCTCGTGCAAGCATGTTCCACTTAATAGACTGTGTTTCGCACATGGGACGGTTAAAGATCGGAGGGGTTGGGGGGTTGTACCTGCACACAGATGCACACTAGGCCCCGAGCATTTATTTAGGGGGGTACGTCTGTATGTGTGGCTGATGAACAGGTGGGGTCTCTCTTGAGACCCCCAGTCTCATTAAAAGCAGCAGAAAGGAAACGACACACATGTACCTCTGAACCCCCCACCAGACGGGGCTGTACAACAGCTGAAAGGGAAAGATTTACCCCCCGCTGCTCCGTAGGGAGATGCAACAGACAGGATTAGAGGGGGTATGAATGAACCCAGCGGTCTTCCCATTATGTAATAGACCCCTAGGTCTGCTCTCGCCCCAACCCCAGCCACGGGCCCCGATGCTTTGACTGCTCTGGAGCAGCTGAGCATGCTCTGGCTCTTGAATGAAGGGGACTCTGTATCCTGTATTGATTAGAATTGTTAACTGCGTATAAAATCAATAGCAGAATCAAAATACTGGTAACCCTGACGCATGATCGTTTCCACAGCTGCTCCAGGAGTATTACTAGCTTAGCGGTTTGATTGCAGAGGTTTGGTGATTTCTTACTGTCATTATGGGCTGATTGCAGTGCAGTCCTTGAGTTTCATTTTGAGTCGAATCTGTCCATCTATCCATTCTTCGTTCTAGGAGTCGCTCAATCTGTCATTCTGTCAGCTGATATATCTTCTGTTCTAGATATCGTTCTGTCAGTCACTATATAGTTATATTATTCTCTTAGTTTAGATGTCATTCTGTCTGTCATTTTTACCTTCTATCTGTCATTCTGTCATTCTATCTCTTGTTCTATCACTTCATACATCTATCAACCTAGATAAAGTTAAATCAATCTAGACATCGTTGTCAATCTAGGTATCATTCTATTGTTCTGTCTGTCACTTTGACCATCTATCTGTTGTTCTGACGTTTTGTTGTTCTAACTTTCTGTTGTTCTATATTCTAACTTTCATTCAATTGTTCTATACATCAAGTTCTGTCCATCTATATATCGTCACTTGATCCTTTTGTCTTTCTATCTATTATTGTTGTTTTATTTGCTGTTCGACCATTTAATCTGTCGGTCTATCATTCTGTTGTTGTCTGTCTATCATTCTATCATTGTTTTGACTTGTACTATCATTCTATCATTCTAGATATCTGCTTTCCTAAATCCAATCTAAAATGCAATTCTGTCAATCATTTTATAAAACTTAAATTTTAATTGCAGTATTTGAATTGGAATTAAGGAATCATAGTAGCCTGGGCTCACCCATACTTCCTTTTGACTCTACATTCATTTCGCCAGCAAAGTTAGTCTGGCCAAGCTGCAGTTTTAGAGCATTTATGTTCCCAAAAAAGTGGGAACCAATGAGCAAACAAGCTCTCCTGAGTGGTCTGATTGGTTGTTGATTCGTCCAGTAGTATACAGAGGCATCTGATGGACGCAGGTTAAGCCCGCCTCCCTGAAGGCGGGTAGTAAGGTAGCTTGGCCAGACTAAGCTCATATGAGCTTTAAAGTCATGGAAGTTATTTCAGTTCTGAATGGCACTTTTCCATGTATTATAGGTTTTCTAAAGCCTTTTAGAAACTTAAAAAAATCTGCTCATGACTGCTGCAATCCGCTCGGGTTCCCAGCACTCTAGCTGGTTTTGGATGCAGGAACGAGTCTGGTGTGAATTCCCCCAAAGGCATTTGATTCTCACTTCACTGTAGACCTCTTAGCTTTCTTTACCTGCAGTTAGAGGAAATGCCTTGCATTTTGTCATCTGTAATAGCACAATAGAGACTCCAGTCTGCTTTTCTATTCATAAGTGGATATTCACCCATATTATTGAGCCAATGTCCTCTAGAAACCCATTTAGTATGGCTTTTTCCACCTGGTCCCCATCAAACGTCCCAGTCTGTACACATTCTGCAGCCATTCTCCACATTTCAACATGCTGTATAATTACTATGGCTACTCAGCCTTGGACATTACATTTTTTTGGCAATTCGTTCTTGTTAAAGACATGGCAGGAAAAGCGAATGTGTGAGCGTGTGTCACTAAGAGGATTAAATGAATAATGAGCATAATTATCAGTCCTACGTTGGCCACCTTTCCTCCCCAGTGTATTGGAATATTCATTATCTGGGGCATTTCCTTATTCATGATCCCACTGTGAGAGGAATGATGTAGTTAATGATAAAGTCAGAGGTGACAGGATTGAATTTTCCCGGTGCTAAAGAGCGGATTATAGCAGTGAAATCCTTTACTAGGTGGGAAAACCGGACTCTAAAGGCACATTATGCTTAAACTACATTGTAAAAAGATGATATATGTGACCAGAACAGGCCTCTGTAGATTTGATTCTACGGTCATCAACATTTTCGTAGTCTTGGGGGATTGCTTGGTTGATTTAGTGTGAGAGAAAGCATGCATTTCATTGTGTCGGTTTGTTTTAATTGTGCTTATTCTATTGTTTCAGGCGCTGTGGATATATTAAAGCAAAGCAAGACCCTGAGGAAGAGAAAATGCAGTTTCAGCATGGACGAGGTAATGCACACAGGTTTTTTTTTGTCTTGGAAAATAACTCAAGTCTTTTAAGAGTAATCAGCTAAAATATTGGGCAAAACTTTTTTAAGATGTCTAATATAGTGCGTTAAAAGAACAAAGTTTGAGATATGTCATTAAATCAGCATTGTATTTTTCCTGGCCAGACAAACGGTGAATATAATTCAGTCTGGCTGGATGGATGAATAAAGAAAATGCATGTTTTTCCTGCAAATTGTCGGTTAGTGAACCGAGCCTCTGATGCATATGCTGATAAATGATGTCTCTGATCGCTCGAGTTGCCTAATGTGTGTTTTCTCTAATGCCACTTTTCCTGCCTGCCAAAGACAATGTTTAATGAGGTTGAAAATGCATGACTCCCCTTCTTTTAGGAAAATGGATCGTTCAGTCTAGGTAACTAAAGTGACTATAAAGTAACCTGACC
Source organism: Enteromius viviparus (assembly GCA_032353835.1). Classification (NCBI taxonomy): domain Eukaryota; kingdom Metazoa; phylum Chordata; class Actinopteri; order Cypriniformes; family Cyprinidae; genus Enteromius; species Enteromius viviparus. Next base: position 914,890 of record JAUCNO010001368.1, on the reverse strand, counting down.
ATTATCCTCCTATTGGATCTTGTGTTACAGTCAAACTTCCTGAAACCCGCACGTACATTCACCCGCACACATATGAGGACCCCAACCAGGCGGTGCGAGACTTCGCCAAAGAGATTGAAGTATCCAACATACGGATTGAGAGAGTTATTGGTGCTGGTAAGTGAAAATAAATAGCCTCAAAACATGCCCTAGTTATGTAAGCCACCTGAAAAACTCTCAAAGCGATTGTAATGCAATGAAGTAAGGGACTGAGGTTAAATTCAATCAATTGACAGGCTCTTGTTTGACTTCCAGGTGAGTTTGGAGAGGTCTGCAGTGGCCGTCTGAGGCTGCCCAGTAAGAGGGAGATCCAGGTGGCCATCAAGAGTCTGAAAGCTGGATATTCAGAGCAGCAGAGACGTGACTTTCTAAGCGAGGCCAGCATTATGGGCCAATTCGACCATCCCAACATCATTCGACTGGAGGGAGTCGTCACCAGATGTAAGCATTTACATCCAAAACGCATTTGCACATAACATCTATTGCTGAAAATAGTTTGTACCCCCTGTGTTTTCCACACAGAGATAATTGACCTTACAATCTTATCTTCAACAAAAACCAAATAGCACGGTTCATGAATATTCATTCGAATAAATATGTATGACAATATTTATATCAGTAATTTTCTGCCCTACTTCTACTTTAGAATACAAATGTGCTATGACAGTATGCCTTTGAATTTGCTTTTATCGCTTTGAATTATCACTCTAGCTGGTAAGATAATGTCTTCAGAAAGGTCATAGATAGCACATCATCATGGCGAGAGATAACTTAAATTGGTTGAAGAAAAAATAAAATGAAGAAACAGAGGTGTATTATATAAACTCACATTAGGTCTATATTACTTCTGATTGCTTGTAATGCTTCTTCTGAGAATCTGAAATTGATGTGTGCTGCCTGCTTGCTGATAATAAGGATGCTAATATGGATTGTGATTATAATAGAGCTTCTGAACCTGAATTTGCTATCTATTGTGTGAATTTCAATTTCTATTGTATGCGGTTTCTTACAACAGGTGTTTTGGTCACGATTGCATGATAATTTCCTCTACCGATCTCTCTTTAGGATTTTTTTTCCCTCCTTCAAGTCTCTGTGGATTAGACTGACAGGCTCTTTAACAAAAGGACCATCCATATGCATGCCAGCTGTATGAATATCGATAATACAAACATATAATTGGATGTGAGTTTTGGGAGGGATCATGAATATTCAATGTCAGAATTATTAACATTAATCCTCCCGACATTTCCCCCCAGTTCCTCTTACTCGTGCAAAATGCTAATGGTGGCCTTTAGTTTGATTCAGCTCAAATAGTTATTATTAATGTTAGCGGTTCAGCTTTTCCTTTCTTATTAAATAAAAGTACAGTAATTTTCATTTTTTTAATTCTGTGCTGTTACAACATAATTATGAGGTTATGAAAGTCTTGATTCAACAAATATGTCAGTGAAAGGCTTTCATTATTATAGACTTGGATTGTCCGAATGTACACAGACTTCCTGTGTTCCCTCATAATGGCTCTTAGTCATTAACCTTATGGCAATTTGAATATTTTACATAGAAATAAGAATTTATTAAAAAAACATTTTGTTGCAGTGTATTATAAAAAAAGATGCAGTTATGTGCCTCCAAAATTATAATAACAGGGCAAAAAATCCACTTGGATGAGCGTAGTGATATAGTGTTTTTGTCACAAATAACAAATGAGTGCAAATGTGATTTTTACAGTTTAGTAAATAAGAAGTTAATGGTGTTATTTTTTTGGCTAATTTTGTCAATGAAAGCAGTGTTTAATTTCTTCGAATCTGTGGTTTTAAATGAATCATGTGAACCAGTGAATCAATGACCCATTTATAAAGAGAGCCAATTAGTTGATTTAACGAATCAGTTGAACGAACCGAATGAATGAATCTCTCAATGACTTGCTAAGCTTACCGCCACATGCTGGGAGTTTTAGCTTCTTATTTAGAGTATGATTTAATTTTTTAAAAATCCATATTAATACAAAAAAAAATTAAACTGCTAATTAAACGGATAGTTAATCCAAAATCTTGTTGTCCTTTATTCAAGCCTATATGACTTACTTTCTTTGGCAGACATAAAAGAAGATATTTTAAAGACAATAACAAGCTGTTTTAGTTATATAGTCGTTTATGTTCCATAGTTTATAGTAAATAATTTATAGCCTACTTGATACTTTTCTCATTTAACCCAATAATGGCTTGTGTAGGTATTTTCACAGCCTTGTGATAAATTAATCTGCATATCATGATAGCCCTAACATGCATATGTATTAATAACTATATGCAAATTTACATACAGATTAATAACTACGGTACACACTTCATAATTTAGAACATTTCTGATTAATAAACAACTGAATAAGAATAAATTATGTACAGTTGCATGAGAACATAGTATGCAAACAAAACTGTACGCAATTATTTGCAAATAAAGCTCAGGGAAAATATCATATTACGTATCTTCCATATTGCTTTTTCTGGCAAGTAATATAACACACGTATGTGCGTGTGCCGGTTTGCAAACAAGTTCTGATCTGCTGCTGATTGGGTGAGATATGATAGCTGAAGTAATTTCACAGGTCACAGATCAGCCTGATGGTGTAGGGGATGGGGATAGGAGAGGTCAGTGACCCCTCGCACTGCATTACAGAAGCAGCTGTCAATCCAGCCCCCTCCTCGTACACACAGACTAATCACAGCGCTGATGGAGCCGAGCGGAGATGCATTAAAGAGGCTGAAGAGTGTTTATGCTGCCTGATGGAGCGCCGGCGAGAAAGACAAAGAGTTTTGCGCTGTAATATAAAAAGCATCTGTCACGTAACACAGCTTTCGGAGAGGCGCTCTATCATTACCACCTCAGACGGAAAAAATTAGACTGTGATTGAGCTTTTTGTAATGCAAATGTGTCAGCAGCTCAGAGAATTGAATCAGAATAGACCTTAATGCCCCATTCAGTTCTTTATCCCCCATCTTTGCAAAAACACAGAGCTGTCATCGTCTCTATTATAAACCCATTGTGCATCTAACCATCAGATTAGCGGACTCCAGTCTGGTATCTGATAACGTTTGCCATCCGTGGCTGTATATTCAGGTTCATTCCAGCTGAGTCCTCAAGAAAAGTTTTTCTTTGTGCCATCAACAGCAGGAACAATAGATAAGCGGATGTCATTTCGAAATCATTGAAAGTATTGCTTTGTTCAGAGTAATGTGTGCTTTAAAGCTAGAGCTTAACTTGTTTTGAGCCCTAAAAATTCCTTTGTGCTCTGATATTTCATTTTAAATTGCTGTCATTTCATCAAATGCCTCCAAAGCATGTGATTACGGATGATGTACAGAGTACATACTGATCTTCAATGGCAAATTACCTTTATCATAAATGCATTATTAACTATTATCATGTATTAACTGGACCAGACTTTAATTTAATTTACATTTTTTTATACTTGATTTTGGTTTATACTTTTTGTTTTATTTTTTATTCGCATGTTAAATTAATGTAATTTCATCAAATGCCTCCAAAGCACATACTCAGGGGTACAGTTCTTTTAGGGCATATCACCTTTTTCAGGTTCCCATAAATACATGTACAGATTCCTTGCTCCTGTGATAATAACTATAATTGCGGCCTTTCCACAGTGGTTACACATTTAGAGTAGATTGGCTCACCATGGGATACAGTGGATGTTTAAGCATATGTGTGTGTGTGTGTGTGTGTGTGAATATTATCTAACTGAAGCACTTCTAAAACTGCTGCAGCATCAATCACCCTTGAATGTGCATGCACTGGTAAGTAGCTAGGTAATTTCATTAACGTACCTACAGTATCAGTAAAACCATCAGCCATAAAGTACAGATATGCTCGGCGGTTTGATCCGATAATACAAACAACGCCAATGTCAGGAAGATGTTGCGCTCTATGCTTGAATGTGCTGTATATTTCAGTTCTGGTGGCCAGAGGTTTGCAGGTTGAGGCAAGGAAGCCAGGTTATCCAGCTAGCTCAGTGTCAAAATAATTTGTCCCACGTTGATAAGCTAATGCACGATTCTTTCGGATATCCTTCACCACGCTTGTCGTGTGGCTTCAATTCTAAAGGGTGTGACTGATACATGTGTGATTTACTTACAGTGACAGCTAGAACATACAGTGCAACCCCCATTCATCTGAAACCACAACCGGCAACGTCTTTGGGCTTGGTGCTATAAATGGCTTGTTAGGGCTGAATGGGGTTTATTGGATTCAATTGGGTTTCTATTTCTTTGTGCTTTGCTGAAGTAGAGATTACAAAACCATAATGAAACCATTGACTCTTCGCTTGTAGCCTCACTCGCAAATCTCCAGTCTGCAGGCTTAAATTGTGTTTTTAAATTGACAGGGCAGATGTCTTGTTATCTTTGTCCTGAAGGTCTTCTGCTCACAGTTTCTTTTACTTCTTGTATTTCAGCGAGATGTGTGCAAAAGTTACAATGCAGAGGCTACTGATGTCTGTCTGCATTTACATGGTGGTAGAAGTGGTGCTTCTTGATTTCACTAACCAATTAGTAAAATTGAAAAATTGTTCGGGACTTTTATGTACTTCGGTAAAATGCAGATTAACTAGACCATCCTGAATTTATTTTCTTTAAATTTGATATATTTTTCATTTCATTTAATTGGGTTAAGTTATTTTAATCTAAAAAAAAGCTTTTAATAACTACTTACAGGGACTATATATATATATATGCATGTAAATGCAAACATCACTTAGTAGTCAATAGGGTTGTGCCGATAGACGATAGTATCGTGTATCGACGATAGTCAGAGCTATCAACGATACCAGATGTCTTTGTCG
>JAUCNO010001368.1:878546-889564 GCA_032353835.1 Enteromius viviparus | reverse complement strand
TGCAAACTTAAAAAAATAGCGGCAATCAGTTGCCTCAAATTTTTTGAGTTAGTAGAACTTATCCGGGTTTACAGTGTGGGGATTGGGGCTTATAACTGGTTTAAGTGAGTGTTTGCAGGTGTGTCCAATGATTGGATCAGTGCTTAGCGAAGGCTAAGCTATTTTAATTATATATATATTATATATATATTTAATTATATATAGTATCAATGATATACTATTATATAATTTTAATTAAATAATTTTTATTTAATTTAATTACTCTTTTAAATAATTATTCAATAATTATTTTACATTTTTTTTAATGATTATTTTAGTTAACAGTTAACCCTAATACAAGGCGATAAGCTTTCTTTTTTTCTCTCTCTTTTTTATAAATATTAAATTATTAAATCATGTTAAATAAATTATTATTGTTATTGTTGTTATACAGTTTACCTTTCTTTTTCATTTTCTTTTTCGAAGTAATTTGTATGTAGCCCCATATTTTTATGTGAGTACAGATACCCTTAATGAGAAAAAACAGAGCAATATTCTGTGACATTTTCAGCTGAAAGTGATCTATACGCCTTGGTCCACAGAGACCTGTCAGATCAGCCTCAGTTCAGATCAGATTCTGCATGTCTTATAACGCAAATTATCAGTGGAGAGACCAAGCAATTCTTTTTCAGATCACAGGATGTACCCTCTAGATTCTGAGTTCAAGGAAGGAGAGAAAGAGAGGCTGACAGAAAGAACGAGTTTGAGATTTAGCACACTAAGACTCATAAACATTCTTCTCAGGTCATGGGAACGGATCCAATTTCTAAAAAAGCCCTAGAAGAAAATCCTGATCCCATAATACATGTTTAAAAGTGCTGATTTCCTGAAAGATGGATTAAAAGTTAAGACAAATAATTGCAATAGACCTTAAAACAATCAAAGACTCCACCAAGAATCTATTGTAAGAGTTACATATTCTATAGTAAATGCCCTTCTCGGGTCAGAACATTTCAGAATCAGGTTTGTGTGGAGGCTTAATTTTAAGAGACTTTTATGTTCTGCTGTTGGCAGTGTTTGCATTGATAGACTGTAAAATAGTAAAGAGATGTGCAGCTTCAATCTGTAGAAAATTGAAATTCCTAAAAGCCTCTTGAGGCTCTTAAACTCTAATGAAAAAACATAAAATGCCAACTTATCTCTGAAACACTGGGAAACAAATGTCTTGCATCTGTCATGTGCAAATGCAAACCATGTTTTTTACGTGGCACATGGCCAAAACAATTAGAATGACGCCAGCATTCAAATAACGCTTCAACCAGTATTAATTAGTACACCAAGCGCCATCAAAACAAAACAGGAATTCATTGGATATTTTTTCTACAGAATCTACCAAGTGCCCCAGATGAGTGGAACAAATAGAAAGGGAACAGTAGTTCCCTGTGCGCCGGGGCACAGGCATCCGCTGCCCTTTAAATCATGGCTGCTCATGCAGAAACAACCAAAGAAAACAACAGCTGGGCTTACACCACATTCCTCCCCGGATCGTTGTGTTTCCAAAACCGTATCACTATTAATAATGTCAAATGAACATTCATTCTGCATTGGATTAATATGCACATCCAGTGATTGTGTTTAGTAAGAGCATGAATAATAAGGTTTGTATGGCTTCAGTGAGAATGGACAGAATGATTCACGGGTCACCCTCCCTTAGCCCAGCCAGGAAATAACCCTAATAAGGGGACAGCATTGATGCAGAGGTTACGTTGTCACACAGAGAGGCCTGTAAGATTCATTGCAAAGGTATATGTCCTATCTACTGGACAAACAAATTGTGGGTTAAAATATTAGTTCACAAAGAAATTTTAATTCTGTCATAATTTACACATAAAAGAAAATATTTTGAAGAATAGTAGCCACTGACTTTCATAATAAAGAAAAGTCAATGGCAACTGTTTGATACAAATATTCTTTAAAATATCTGTTCAACAAAAGAAAGAAACTCATACAGGTTTAAAACAACCAGAGGGTAAGTAAATTATGACCGAATTGTCCTATATATATATATACAGTATATACAGTCCTGAATAAAAGAGATAATATTATTATGAACATGGTAATTAGTTTAGATCTGGGAGGTAAAAATACTTTTAATACATATAATGTTTGTTTTACATAATGAAGCAAAAAATAGAACTTAGTTTAACTTTGCGGTGAGATGTGTAACATGCAACATTTTTATTATGATGAGTTTTTTATCATTATTATTATTTATTATTATCAATAATAATAATAATAATAATAATATTGCAATATTTCCATTAATTAAATTTAAAAATAAAAGTTTTTGTTTTCATAATATATGTGTGCATACTGTGTATATTTATTACACATACATGCAAGCATATATTCTGAAATATTAACATGCATTTATTGTATATTAATTTATAAATGTATTAAATATAGAAACATATTACAAAAAATAATATTTTGACTCCAATTAATTGTTTGACAACACTAACATCATTGGAGTGCATTTAACAAGAAAATACTAAAAATGCTATTTCAGTCTTTAAAGTGATCACATTAAAATTTCATGTTTCAGTTTGTTACTTACCAGTTTGTAATTATTTGTTAAATATCTGTCTATTCTGAGTGAAAATGTTTTCTACATCGACATCAAAGATAAATTTCCCATTGGGTCATTGGATTTATTATTTTATTTTATTTTTTTGCATGTTGTTTATATGGCGGTACCACTGTTAAGCTAAGACAAGCTAAGAAGTTTGTGTCTGATTTATCATAAGAACGTTTAGTCTTTTCCATTTATATGATATAAAGTACATTGATTAAATCTATCACAGCAGCAGTGTGGATACTAAAAAATACTGTTAAATACTGTTACCATTTCAGATGCTGTATTCGTGACATTTATGCCTTTTTCAACATGGTTAACCCTTACAGTAATATTGTTTTAGACCCAAAATGCCACTTTAGTCAAATTTGCTTGTGTTATTGATATAGAAAGAAATAGCAATAACCCAGGCAAAGCTGTTGCTTAATCACCAAGAAATCAAAATCTCAAAAGGTCAGCTTGAGCCTTGTCAACTTGAATCAGTGCGTGGCGAATACCATTTCTGCACCTCAGAAACCGGAAGCATAAGGAAATTAATACTTATAATATTAAAAGGTGCCTTGCACCTTAAATGGGATGCGATGTGTATGCAAAAGGCCACGCCTTATAAAGGCTAGAAAACAAGGCACACATGAAGCACATTAGCCGAGGTGCATGCGGCAAAAGAGTCCGGGTGGGAACTAATACTCGGGCGATAGTTCCCGCTGCTGTCGGTTGAAGAGAGCCACAGAAGTACCGGTGGTGATAGAGCCCTCCCTCTGCGAGCGGCTCCCAAAGAGAGCCGATTCCCGACGTCGAGGCCTTCCCCGAGGTCGAGGCGCTGGTTTATTAGGGTGTTCCTGGTGAAAGGTGGTGGTAAGAAGGGGATCCAGAATATCGTGGGAGTCCACCCAGGACTCTCCTCTGGACCGTAACCCTCCCAATCAACCAGATATTGCAGGATTCTGCCCCGGATTCTGCATCCAGGATCCGATTGACCCTGTAGATATCATCGCCCTCCGGCAGTGGGGGAGGGTTCTCTGTGGTGGTGTCCTCATCCTGGTCCCTCTCTCCTCCCGGGTCAGCAGCGGGCTTAAACAAAGACATATGAAAAGTGTGTGAGATACGATAATAACTGGGTAACTGTAAACGAAAAGAAACTGGTGTTTTTTGTTTTATGATTTGGAATGGCCTCAGTTTTTTACGGGGAAGGCGCAGACGAAGGTCCCAAATTTCTCGTTTGGCTCCCAGCGAAGGCAGTTGCATATCTTTCCTCTCCCTCCCATATCGCTCCCTACTTGCTGCTCTTGCATTGTGAAATCTATTCGGAGATTCTCTTTGCCTTGAGCAGCCAGAGCCCCACGAAACTGGTCGGCTGGATGGAAGCGGCAAGCAGAGCCGTTAGTACTCAGACTGTGTCTATTGATCGCAAACTGGAGAACATCTTGGAGAAACTAGCGGCCATTCAACAGGATTTGGCCAGATCTGGAGACCAGTGATGGACATTAAATATCTGTAAAATTGGCAGATATTGATCCAACCTGGAAAAATATCTTTTTGTATTTCGTCTTCCCTTCTTATTTTCCAGCTCCTGCACTTCAAGGCCGTGGCTGGAGACATAACTAACTCCCCAAAGAGCAAGATAACGAGACGCTCTGGAATTCCTACTCCCCCCTCAAGGACACCTGGTTTAGGCCTTTACGGACTGTTCACAGGCTTTCACACCGACACGCACACACAAACTACATTACTTCAGATAGACTTATACCTTCCCCCATCCAACGCCTTTGCACGCTTTTGTCCCCCGGTGTGGATAGGCGGGTCTGTGACCAGCGTTTTGACTAGCAGCAGGACCGGATGGCTGTTTGCCTACATTGGAATACTTCCTCAACCCCCTCCCTCCCATGTTGCAATGTTATGTCTTCTGACTTTGTGTTTTATGTGCCTGTTGCTGAGGTTTTCCTCATTTTTCCCTGATGTCTCTTATTTCTTTTCATATTACCTTTCGTTGATCTGTCTTACCCCTAATTGTTTGTGTATGATCTGAGGGGTCTCATTTTGTTGCCTTGTACTTGTACATGTGTAATGACAATAAATTTGAATCCAATCCAATCCAATCCTTGAAGAGAGCCAAACCCATGCGGTCCCTCCCTCTGATGGTGGTTGGCTTGCTGAGTCACTCACCGTATGGCTCGTTGTAGATGCACGTGAGCTGCCTCTCAGGTGGCTTCACTACGTTGCAACCAAGTGTCCACAGCAGGCAATTGAGTTGGTTCTCCTGACCAAAGCAACAGCAATGTGGGACCAGGGTCGTTAGGGTAATGGCAGTGGCTGAAGTAGACCAGCAGGTCTCTGACAGGAGGATTTGGAAATGTTGCAAGTAGCTCAGTTATGAATGAAGGTAGAGACCTCTTGGCACAGGGCAGGCCACCAGAACTTGTTAGAAAATAGGTCCATTGTAGCTTGTATGCCGGGATGACCGGCACTAGGATTGTCGTGTACTAGATGTAAAATCCGTTGACGGAGGAGTGCGGGAACATAGATAAGGTTGGGGGGACATTCTGCCGGAGTGGAGTCATTCAGAGATCTCGGACACTATATCCCACTGGACAGGAGCCACAATGAAAGATGATGGAGGACATGGGGTTCACCTCACTGTGATCATCGAACTAACGAGAGAGTGCGTTGGCCTTCCAGTTTTTGGACCCTGGTCGGTATGTTATGGTGAATTCAAATTTCGAGAAGAACAGTGACCAAGGGGCTTGTCGAGAATTGAGGCATTTAGCGGTTCTGAGGTATCCAAGGTTCCTATGATCTGTCAGAACTATGAAAGGTATGGTTGCGCCCTCAAGCCAATATCTCCACTCTTCAAGAGCTGCTTTCATGGCCAAGAGTTCCTTATCACCCACATCGTAGTTACGCTTGGCAGAGTTAAGCTTTTTGGAGAAATAGGCGCAGGGGAACATTTTAGCTAGGAGTTCGTGGTGTTGAGACAACACTGCTCCTATGCCTGTATTGGAGGCGTCTACTCCCACAATAAACTGGCGAGGGGAATAATGCGACGTGGCTAAAGTCGAGTATGAACCTTCTGTAAAAGTTTGCGAAACCTAGAAACCGCTGAAGTTATTTCACTGTCTGTGGTTTGGGCCAGTTGATTACTGCTGAGACCTTAGAGTCGTCCATGGTCACCCCTTTGGTGCCAATGACATATCCCAGGAAGGCGATAGAAGAAAGGTGAAATTCACATTTGGTGAGTTTGGCATAGAGATTGTGTTGTATCAGTCTTTGTAAAACTGCTCGGATGTGCTTGATGTGACTTAGGAGGTCCTCGGAATAGATCATGATGTCGTCTATATACTGTACACCACTAAGATCTTGTTAAGCATATCCCAGAAGATGTCGTTTACTAGGGCCTGGAAAACTGAGGGGCTATTAGAAAGTCTAAAGGGCATCACAAGGTACTCATAGTGGCCTGAAGTGGTGGAGAAGGCGGTCTTCCATTCATTCCCTGCCCGGATGCGGATCACATTGTAGGCGCTCCTCAGGTCAAGTTTGGTGAAGATGCGTGCGGTGCGCAGTTGTTCTAGGGCAGAGGGGACCAGTGGTAGTGGGTACCTGTACTTGACAGTTCTTTCGTTCGAGGCTCGGTAATCAATGCATGGTCTAAGGGTACTATCCTTTTTCTTCATGAAGAAGAACCCCGCAGATGTGGGGGATGTAGACGGGCGGATAAAACCTTTAGCTAATTCCTCCTCTATGTACTGCCTCATGCTTTCTGTTTCACGTTGTAAGAGAGGGTAGATTCTACCACAAGGTGGTAAAGTGCCTGGCAGCAGGTCAATTTCACAATCTGTGTCACGGTGAAGAAGGTACAGGTAGTTGAGTGGGCTGTGCTTTGCTGTAGGCGAGGTGTAGGTCGTGATAGGGTGCTGGTAGAACGTCTAGGTGCTCTATCTCCTCCAACGTGTCTGGTGAAGGGAACTCCAACTTCAGAGGCAGTGATAAGCATTACTAATGACAGGAGGGTGCCCATTGTGTAATTTCTCCTTTCCTCCAAGAGATTGCTGGGTCATGAGTAGTCATGACCCAGTAAGCCAAGGGTGTCCGAGAATTACAGGGTGATTGGGGGAGTGAATAACATGAAGTTGTAGGGTCTCTGTGTGAAGTGCTCCAGGGATGAGGGTGATTTCCTCGGTGAGGTTACTGACTTTGCCGGATCCTAAGGGTTGGCCGAGGGGTGCATCTTTCCAGCCTGCCTGAGCTGCCATCGTGCGGAAGTTCATGGTGTAATCTGCGTCCGTAGACGAACCTTGACGCAGTTTCAAAAGTTCATGACCCGCCTCTCTGCCACCTGCATTATGGTGTAAACCCAAAATTGCTTCACAAAGTGATTATATGATAGAAAGGTAATGTTTCCTCCTGCCCATAGTGCTGTAATCCACTTTAGAGCCTTTCCAGTCAAAAGGGAACAAACTAGCGACACTTTACTGTCCTCTGTATTTTAACTTTGGGTCTGCTGATTCAGAAATATGGAACACTGAAGGAGGAAACCTTGGCATTTGTCTGGAGAACCGTTGTACTTCTCAGGAATCGCCATACAAGGTTGTAACAGAGGGGTACTCACTGGTGGAGAAGGAGCGGCGGCTGCCGCGGGCGGTTCAGGGCGTGCGCTGGGCTGACTGATGGCGGTAGTGAGAGCCTGCACAGAGCGGACGAGATCCTCAGTCAGAGCAGTCAACTTATACAACTGCTGATGGTGCGCTGCGAGTTGTGAAGCTTATCAAGAGACTTCATTAATAACATTGTACACTGCCGCTGGACCCATGTCTGGCGAAGTCTTCTGTGATGCTCAGAGTCGCTTGGATCCATTTGATCCACTTTTATTAGAGAAATACAACAGGCAGAAATGCTCACCGGCAGACAGGCACACTTTAAACAATCCAATAGACCAGTCAGAGAACAGGCAGTAATCACAAAGGCAGGCGGCAATACACAGAGTCCAAATACACAGTCCAGGGTCATACACGAGAAATCCAACACGGGAAAGAGCGCTCAGAATTAGGGCCATAAGACAATAAGACTTTGCGATGTGTATGCAAAAGTCCGGGCCTTATAAAGGCTAGAAAACAAGGCGCACCTGAAGCGAATCAGCTGAGGTGCGCTGGGCAAAAGAGTCCGGGTGGGAACTAATACTCGGGCAATAGTTCCTGCTGCTGTCGGTTGGAGAGAGCCACAGAAGTACCGATGGTGACAGCTATTGAAAGAGAATTCTAATGTTTTGCGAGACAACTAAAAGGGGGGAAGACAAGAGTTTTTTTTTTTTTTATGAACATAAATGTCTTATGAGCAAATGTAAAGTTTGGTTGGGAGATGCAGTCATTTGTAGAGATTTTGCTCACAAAAAATGGTGTACTTTCTTTACAAAACCTACTTGGACTCATGCCACAAACATACCTCTGTGCAGCACTTTTTAGCAAGACACAAAATACATACCAACAAGTACATATCACTCACACAGCTATGACGCGATGCTGACCAATTCCATCACCATGGCCACATAGGGGCCTCTTGATAAACTTTCAAAAAATTATTTAAAAATTAAATAAACAAAAAATGGACTGTTCCCATAATTTTGAATGCTATGTGTGTTTCCAGAGCCAACAATTCCTTTATTTGTATGCTTTAAAGCTAATAAAGTTTAACCCGAACCTATGAACCTTTAGCAAAAACTTCAGCACAGCTTCCGTATTCATGACACTTCTTTTTTTTTTTTCATTTTAATCAATATTATTGAATATGTGCTATAACTGTATTTAACATTCTACCGCAGTTCAATTTTCGCTGATGATACTGATCTGTTCAGGCACATCCATCCAGTCATCCATCTGTTCTCCATCCCTTGGATGGCTTGATGATGTTTATTTGCTGAAAAACTGGTAAATCCATTCAAATCCTGACTGGATTATGTCTCTCCTCGGAAGCTGCAGGGATCTGTGAAAGGGAAATGATAAAAGCTGAGGTTATTACAGTGGGTGTGATAATCATCATTTGGACTCTGGACCCCTGAGGCCCCTCCGAATCATTAAAGTGGTCTTAGCTCGGTGCTCTGACATGCTACGACACACTCGGTTTGTTTACTGCTCACACCCGCACTTTATTTATAGTCGCACACAGGAAACACACTCAGAACCTGTCAGTGCTCCTCCGGGCATTGTCTTTCTGGTCTGTTATGGGTCCATAAACATAAACGTTAGTTGCTTTTTTTTTAAATCGGTCACCGTTATTAATTCAGAACAGAAGGATGATGTTTTTCTGGTTTCATTTTCTTCTCTATCACCTGCAAATTAGTGGCAGTTCAACTGCAAAAATGAATATGGTCAGCATCCAGCGTTTGACTTCTGGGACTGCACAGCTCAACCAAAGAACCAAAGAAATAAAAATCAAATCAGTGAAAAGCAAACCTCTACAAATTCTGAATATTCTTCTAAACCAACACAGTCTCACAAGCAATTCGTACGAGGTGCCAAATTTGTGCTAATTCGTACTAATTCGAACGACCTCACTCGTACGATTTCGTATGATTTGTCTAAAACCATGTGATGGGTAGATTTAGGGGCGATGTTATGTTTAGGTCATTCGTACAAATTCAAACAAATTGGCAACTCATAAAATAAGTAAAATTTTGAAGAAATCGTATGAATTCGTACGATTGAGGTCGTACAAATTCATACGAATTAGCCACCTCGTAAAATTGCCGTGAGATCAGGTTGACTAAACCCATTTCTCGCACAAACTGATCGTTTCGTGTCATAGAACATCAATGTATCATCATGAGCAGCAGGGTTTAATTTGGATTTGTCTGTGCATGTTTTTTTTTTATTTCAAAGATTTTCTGCCGATTGACCTCCATTATATGACTGACAGACTGCAACCGTTTAAGTTAAAAATCTTTGTTTGTGTTCTGCTGAAGAAGCAAAGTCTCCTACATCTTGGATGAATTCTGTCATTTGTTCTTTCATCTCTTGCGAGTTACCTATGTTCTTATGTTTTTTTCTTTATGGTAAGACAATTTCCTTTATGGCAAGACAAACAGAAACAGACAACGTTCAGAGCAATCTGAACATGTAGCTTTATTACACAGGGCTAGCATCAAATGTGATTTGAGAGTAATGCATGTTCATGCATTTTCTGGCGAGGAGATGCCCAACTCTAAAACACCTCCACTGAGTCATGAACATCTCTCGTTCATCAATCTCACCCTAAAGACCACATTTGTTTTCTTTGTGCTTTTGTTTTCTGCACCGCAGTTAGGAAAACACATTTGGAATATGGCTCCAGGGGAAGAGCACAAATCTGATTCAAGAAGATAAAGCAACTCTCTTTTCCTCCTCTCCTATAATAGACTAGTCTACAAAGTCGCTTTTCAGCGTTAATGACAAATCACCCCATGACAGCCAATACATAACGTTTACTCGTAAACTCCATTGTTTTTTATAAATATGTCTGCACAGCAAAAGCATATGTGCATAAAAAGCAGTGGTACAGTAGCTGCCTTAACTTCCAGAGCAACTTTCGTATTCTATACAAATCTACTCTAATCTTCATCATCTTGAATTTATAAAATCTTGACCAGATTCTAGAGGAAAATTAGAAATATTTACAAATAAACTGTCCATGGATTGTTGAGATGGCTGTAAAACTGGCATTGTACATGTGGCTAAATCTACTGGCACTTTTATTTTACATGCAGCAAGAGTTGATGAGTGTGTGTGTGTGTGTGGAGCAGATCTCCAGAATGTTTTGCACAGATGGCTGTCCTGTTCAGTGTATTCCTACAGCTCATGACTGTCAGACTCTGATCCTCAGCTAAGAGACTGAACAGACCTTATTCCAGTTTTGACATCTCCATGGGTCATTCTATAAAATAGATACCTTTTCTTTATTGATAAACACACATTTTTGATCATAAGATTGTAATAATCTATAATTTACTGTATTGATTTGTGGCATCTCCAGCTAATTAAAATAATAATAAATAAATACAGATAAAAGGGTCTGTAAAAAAGAAAATCTATTTTAGGCAAGGATGCATTTAATTAATATTTAAATATTTGTTTTAATATTGATCATAATAAAAAAAAGTTCAAATTAGAATATTACAATGATTTCTGATTGATATTACAATGTAATAATTGCTGTTTTAGAGAAAAAAGAAAAATGTAATGTCTTACATAATAATATTTAACAACATCACTGTATTTTTAATTAAATAAAGTCAAACTTGAGCTTAAACTTTTGAATGGTAGTGTGTGTGTGTTTGTGTGTGTGTGTGTGTGTGTGTGTGTGTGTGTAACGTTTCGTGAAAACCCTCCGTGTGCGATGCGGCAGGACAAAAGGCAAGGACAAGAGATTCAAATGCTAGACT
>JAUCNO010001368.1:855909-868416 GCA_032353835.1 Enteromius viviparus | reverse complement strand
ACGCTTTAGCATGAAGGAGCACTTTTTATAATTAAAAGAATATATTTAAGTGCAAACTGAATGTTTTCAGATGCTTCATTTTATGTTATTTACAAGTAAATAAATAAAAAAAGTATTAGTTTAAATGTACTGAATTCTGTAGCTTTCTGACCAACTTTGCAGGTCTTAAGTAAATTTTTATATATTTAAATTCATAATTTTATTATCGTTAAAATGACTATTGAATATAGTGACATTTATGGTAAATAAAAATATACTTAATTTTTTTTTTTAATTACGAAGTGCACTTTTTAAGCACTTAAGTGTCCTCTGTTTAAGTACACTTAAGTGGTCTTTTAGCTCATTAGATTAATATATTATCTGGAAACAATTTTTTTTAAATACACAATTTAATACAATTTAATAAAAATTAAATTGGGGGCAGTTTCCCAAACAGGGTTTAAGACTAGTCCTAGATTAAAATAAATGTTAAGAGCTGTCTAAACTGTAAAAGGCTTGCACTGAGATATCTTAAAATACATCATTGTCATTGTTTGGTCTTGAAATGCTCACAGATAATGCATTTTTGAAAGACATGTTTCTAAAAATTCTTAAATGTCTTAAATTAGCAAAGGTCTAGTCCTGGCTTAATCTAATTCCTATCCAGGAAACCGGCCCTTTAAGATTTAATAATTGCACATTCACTTATTGCACGCTTCTTTTTAAAAAGTCTGTATAGAACAACTTTGCAAGAATCTCAGTTTAACACACTAAAATGATCACTTGCCACTGAACACCAAACACAAATAACCAAATAAAAATTCAAACAGCACTCAGAAAGATATATTTGTGTCTATTTTTGTATTAATTCAAAATATAGGGAAATCACTGAACCTATTGCTTATGTACACAAAAGTGCATGCGGGTTCATCCAGGTTGATTACATGCATGTACATAGTATCAATGCTGGCTTTTTGACCTTTACTTTAGTCATTTATTTACCACCATTTTACAAGCAGTAAATGTGGTTAAATACTCTAATAGTTTACTGATTTAAACTTGAATGTCAATATGACAGTTCATTTTGGCTCATTGACAAGAAGTTCCAACCTTGATTTTCATATTACTCCTTGATACAAGATTCATAAAACATCCTGTTCATGAATGCAAGGTACACAGAGCTTTTTCAACACTTGGATGTTTTCAAAGTGTCCGTCTCTACGGCTCAAGATTGTTTACCCTCATGCATATTTCACATGTACCTGTTAAAATGTCAGGAAACTGGCAAAAATGCAACAAATTATGCTTGCATGTCCATTGCAGAGCCCATGTTCGCTACTGAAAAATATTTATATATTCATAGGATTACTCAGTAATGACCCTGATCTGATAATGACAGTAAACAGATAATTAGCAGGTGATTACTCAGTGGCTCCAGCACTGGAAGAAACAGAGACTTAAGCTTTCATTATAGCTTGAGCTGACTGAACCAAAATACTGCTTATTGTACAGGGATTACTTTTTAAACTAATAATTGCACTTGCTTTTTAGTATTTTATTAGCAAAATAATAAGCTAGAAACCTTGCATTAATATGTCTCCAGGATCAGCACTAATCATCATTAGTTCATTAAAAGCATTTGTGTTTCTCTAAACATTCATTTAGGAAAACACACATTAGCTGACTGTCATCTGTGGTTCTTTAAGTCATTAGAGATAATGACAAACTCCATGTTTAACTCAGTCAGGTGCGGTCAACTGAATTATGGTCCACACCTGGTCTAACATTGCTATTCATGGAAGGAGGGTGATTTGAATATAATGATGCTGATGAGGATTAAAAAGTGCTTACATTAATTCTCATGAGAACCATGGACACTATATACATATGTGGCCAATATCTCAGAGGCCATGCAGCATAATAATAATAATACAAAATAAATAAGTAAAAGAATAAATAAATACTAAAATAGGGTACTATTTTAATAGTTTATGCTTGTTTTGCAATATTTACTATAAACTACAATAAACAATCATATAAATAAATTCTAATATCAAGATGTCAGATATGAGATTAGTTTATATACACATATTAATCATCAAAGACATAAATAAAATAAGTTACCAAATATGCCAGTAACGTATAAATTATGATATTGGACTTATGAAAGTAAATATTTGGGACTGTAGCAATCATAATAATAATAATTACCAACAAATAAAACATTAATTAAACATTAAAAATAACATTTAAATAAACTTTTACATGATCTCAGAATACTGCATGCTTTGCAAACATATAAAAAAACTAATGTATTCAACAAACAAAAGACAAGAATACATTTGTGATAAAATAACCTTCATAAAAGGCAAATCTTTTTACTGCGGGTCATTTCATAATGTCATTGCGGTCAAGGACAGTATGATTTACATTTCTAAGTTTATATCATGTTTTAGTCCATGTCCACAACTTCTGGCTTTGAATCTGTGGGAGAAGAACATCAGTATCGTATGATACCGAATATGAACTTACGGGCATGTTTATCCGAAGCGATCTCCTTTTTCTTGAATGTTTCTTCTCATCTTTCTTCTTAGGATCCATTGCAGTGCTGCCCATCTCTCAAAAAAAAACTCTGTTTTGTTCTTTGGCAATGGTTTATTTAACGCTGGCAACGAGAACAAAATCCATTGCTCCTTTATGAGATCAACATAATAATAATTGTCATTAATATAAAATATATTTTTGACGATTTATCAGGCTATGGATTCATTTCTGATACTTGCACCCTTAGTGAAAAAACTTGCGCCTGATCAGAAAAGGTTATGAGGATGAGTTGCTCTCCGGTTCTCCGTGTGGAAGCATCAGCGCGCGAGTACCGAGCTAGTACCCGCGCCGCATCCTCCTGTCAATCAAATGACGTACCGTCCAGGGGGCTGGACTATGAAATAATATATTCAGTTACTACGGTTACAAGCGCGGATGCTGCACAGAACAAGCTAGAGGAGAAAAAAATAAATAAACTGTTACAAACTTTAAACAATAAGTCAATTATGAAACTTTTGAAGCTGAATATAGCTAGCTTAAACTGAGTATAAAACATAAAAGACGTGACATAGCCAACACACACACACACACACACACAAATACATACATACATATATATATAATTATATGTATATATATGTAAATAAATAAATGTATATATATATATATATATATATATACATTTATTTATTTACATGAGATAACTTGCTCTGGTTAATATGTAACAGCTTGCCTGCCTGACCTTTATGAAAATATGCATGTCCTGACCTTTCAGTTAAAATCATATGTAAATATTTCTCTCTGTAACTTTCTATATTTATCAATATATAGATGTAATAAAACATTTGAAACACCTATTTAAACACCAAATGTTAGGTTTAATATTAACATCTATAAATAGGCCTATATTTGACATTTATGATGGCGTGGTTGGTCTTCATTGAAGTATGTCCAAAGTCAGAACCCTCCCTAAATCTTTTCATTTATTCTGTTATTAAACTCTTATCTCTAAATTACAGGCAGGTGAGCAGAATCCGAGCACATTAAGAACAGTACAGTTGTTACATGCTGCCATCTAGCGATGATAACCATGCTATGAGATGAAAAGACTTGTTGCACACCGGAAATATATTGCTTTTCACGCTGATTCTAGGCCATTTAAAGGTCAGTATTGAAGTTTTACCACATATAGGTCAACTAAATTTTTTAATGCATATTCTTTTTGCTTCTTATTATTCAATAGGTTAATAAAAGCAGTTGACGTTAGTCTGTCAGATGGATGTAAACAACCCACTTGCAATACACCCCGTTGGCCCATAGAGGGCGCACATATACACATAAATACATAGAAATGCACACATTTTGATTAATTTAAAGTTGAACCAACTACAAGTGAAAAAGGCTCAACGTTACAGTTTCTCAAAACAACATGCCACAGAATCCTCAAACCTTGTAACAAGTCCGATGCATTATGGCTGTTTGGGCCTTAAAACACAATATCCGGGACCTATGTGCAGCGCGACAGAATATATCAATGGACATTATTAAGTAAAAAGTCCCGCAAGCGTTTAGTTTTATATAATGTGACCGCTGTTAGGCCCTCATATGTTGATACGGGACACTTCTCGTGGTCCAGGTCCGGTTCTGTTCTCGCAGTAATCAGATCTGTGGGTGGATCTTCCTCTTCTCCGCCGGCTGTTGCTTCAGTCATACTTTCACCAAAAACAAAACCCCGGCCGTTGTAATAAAGGATAAAATTGATGCCATCATATTTATTCACAGCATCCAAGCGCGCGCACTTATTTTTAATAATTAGTCTTATATAGAAAGGTTGAAGATGGATTTTAACGTGAAGAGACTGGCAGCGGACGCTGGTACTTTATTCAGTCGGGCGGTGCAAGTAAGTGCAAATTGAGATTCGTCATAAAAAGTTTTGTTAAGTTTTATTTCAGCACTAGAATTTCTTAAAAGACTTAATTTTTTGGCGCTTCTAGTGAATTCTAATGTAGAGCAAGCTGCATGTCTGTATCTTTCTTTCTCTTTTATTCCGGGCCTCTGTTTCCCGTGCTGCAAATCTGTTTTGTTCAGCGACTTCGCAGTCTTGTTTTTTTATTATCATTTCAACGCAGAAGCAAACATTAAATGCTCGAGTGCGTCTTATAGTCATGTGTATTTTGTTATATGGCCAAAGTGCCCTGACGCTTTCACTTTTAGTCCAGGTTCAGTTTATGAAGCTAACGCTAACTAACGTTAGCTAAAGAGGAGTTTAATCCGGCAGAGCTCAGCATATCCACACACACAAAGGCTGTGTGCTAAAACCTAAAGAGCTGTCTAGCTAGACAATATTTCTAGCTATCAGCATAGCGAGATGGTCATATTTGCTGATGACGTGGAAAAAACCGCGGATGTGATGTTCAAAAAGCTGCTGATTAGAAATTGAGACATAACCACTCACGGTGTAAAACACCTCAGTGTGTTTATCAAGTGTTAAACACTTTTTAAGTGATCTCAATAACAGTCAGATAGATGTTTTGATATTTCCTTTTTATTTAAATCCGTCAGAAATACTTTTATGCATTTCTAGAAACTTTTATTTTGTGTGTGAATTAATAAAAATTGTGAATATTGGTACTTGTTAGACTGTGACAGCACTTCAGATTTGTATGAGTTTACCTTGTAGGAGATTTGTGGTGGTAATATAGACAAACGCATGCTCCTCAAATGAATAAATGCATAAATGCTGTCTTTATAAACAGTTCACAGAAGAAAAATTCGGCCAGGCTGAGAAGACCGAGTTGGATGCACATTTGGAGAATCTCCTCACCAGAGCTGAAACCACTAAACACTGGACAGAGAAGATTTTGAAGCAGACAGAAGTGTTACTCCAACCCAACCCAAGTAAGATCCATTTAGTGATCAGATGATTCGTTAGCATCGACATCTATTTGTATGTTTTGATTGTACAATTTAATTAGCACTTTTTTCTTTCATCTATCTGGAAACTATTCATATTTATTCTTTTCCTCATAGTGTTCAAATCTCAAATGTCAGAAACTCTAGTAACTAGAACTACAGCTGCTTTCCTCACTATGGTGCCACACCACTTTAAAAAAAATCAGCAGGACAAAGAACAAACACAACAGGAGGGAACAAACAGCTGATCAAAACAGATCTAGCATGTACACCTGTCTACTCAATCACATCTAAACAATCACATTCCTTTTGTTTTCTATTTATATTTAGGGATTGCTTTGCAAGGATGACACCATGTTGCTTTTACTAGTCAATTATTTTATTTATTTAAAAATGTTTAATTAGTTTTTTTCCATTTATTATTAATCATGCCTTACAAAAAAGGAAATGTTAAAGGAACACTCCACTATTTTTGCACTATTTTTTAAACTCCCCTAGAGTTAAACTGTTGAGTTTTACCTTTGTTTTTAATAAACAAATGAAGAATTTTTTTTTTTGTGGCATTGATCTTCATATGTAACTATCTGCAATTTCAGATGTCAGAATAGAAGAATTCCTGTATGAAAAACTGGACAAAAAGGTGCCCACACGGATGAACAACCATGAGCTTCTGGGTCAGTCTATGATCGATTCAGGGACTGAATTTGGGCCTGGAACAGCCTACGGTAAGCATCAAACACAAGGACACCGTGTCCATAGTACCTCATTCAATAATAGCACTCAATTGCTGTGTGCCAATGCCTCATTTCCCTTTGCTTGAACGTAACCAACTATTAAAATACTAGTATTCTGTAAAGTGTATGTGAAAGCCAATTTACTATTAAGAGAATAGCCTCTAGACATTTCATAATTTTATTAAAATATTGATTCGGTCTGTGTCTGTCCACAGGAAATGCTCTGATAAAGTGCGGCGAGACAGAGATGCAGATCGGAGGAGCGGAGCGAGAGTTAATTCAGAGCTCTGCCATCAATTTCCTCACGCCTTTTCGCAACTTTTTAGAAGGAGATTTCAAGACTATATTGGTGAGATCAGGGAACCCTAACAACACTTTTTTTTTTTTTTTTATTCTTTTAATAGAATTATTCAGAAATGTTGCTATGTACACCAGCTTCAAAAGTTTAGAGGCAATTTAAAAAACAAACCAAAAAAAAAGCTGATTTAACAATAGTGCATTAAATTGATTAAAAGTGAAAGCAAAAATATTTAAAATAAATGCTGTTGTTTTGTTTTTACAAAGAAAAAAATAATTAAGCTAATATTAAACTTAATTAAACTTAATTTTAAAATGAGATGCTGAAATCGGTTTTTGGTTGGAATTTTAATCAGCTTTGTAAATATTAGATTTGAGGTTTTTCTTGTTTTGTTTTTTTTGCCATTCAAACTACAAAAAAAAAACTAAATGAATTGAAATCATGTACACTAAAAAAGACTATACCGATTTTGCAATTAAAAACCTATCGTTCATTGTTGAGGCCAAAAACCATCCAAACGTATGTGAAGCTGCAACAGCTTTAACTTAAAGAACGTTTGAATTTTTTAAAAATAAAAATGTCATTTTATCAAACCAAATTCATCTGCTCTTCTACAGAAAGAGCGCAAACTGCTTCAGAACAAACGTCTGGACCTTGATGCTGCAAAAACCAAGCTAAAGAAAGCCAAAATGGCTGATGCCAGAGCTCTGGTGAGTTATTACTGATTTTACGTGATTTAAAATCACATTTTCCCCTTGAATATGACCTAACGTCAATGAGTTTCCTATTGGAACTTATTTACAAATATAAGCTACGGCCTATGAACCTAGACAACTAGTCATTAGAGACGGCACTTGCCATCTTCCCTAAACACATTTTTGACTGTCTCTTGTTTTTGCGTCGACACACGCTAGCCCCTCAGAACTACCCCTCCACCAGGGGATGCTGGCTATGTTGCCAATTTGTCCTTCATGGTTAATTTCCTCCATGTGAAGTGGCTCAAGGTTGGTTCTCTGTGTCTTTTTTTTAAACTCGAGTGCCAAGCAGTGTTCTGCTTTAGAAGAGTCATCTTTAAGACACACTAGTTCCTCTTTAAGCTGTTGATTAAGCTCTTTTGTCCCGGATATTAGCAGTGTGTGTGTTCCCAGGTTCCTTTTTTGCTGTGCATATAGAGTTTGGAAAGAGGATATCTATGTTTGCTCAACATCGTGATGACATTTCAAAACTCCTCTTCGCCCTTGGGCCCAGTTTCACAAGAGAAGTAAAGAAGTGCTTCAAGATCTCCTCATGACCAGCACTCAACATACACACACATATATACACCACTTAAAAACATTGTAGCATAACAAACCGCTGCCCTCTTCCAAAATAGGAAGTGTTTTGTTTGCTTCGGTTTGCTGGGAACCGTGTAATGTACAAATAGACCATGTTTCTTTGTGGCAGAAGTGTTTTGCATTGAATCCCTAATCATGCTAGCCATAGTTTTTGACAAAATGCCATGTTTTAATTATTATTACTATGATAAAATTGGGTTAACTTGGTATTGGCATCACTGTAATCAAAATAAGAAATTAAAAGGAGTCTGAAAGTGTAATGTTTTTGAAAGACATCACATAATTTTTTTTTTAATCACAAAAACTACAACCTAGCAACCACTCAGAACACCTTAGCAACACACATTGACCCTAAGCATCCTCCGGTATTTTGTTAGAAACTTGGGTTAACGTGATAAATTTTCCTCAGCGACGTAAGCTGCTATTGGAAGTTCAGTGTTAACACTCAGGTCTTTAATATATTATCGCTGTTTTTAAATGCTGCGCAGATGTGGGCAGAGGAAGTGACGAAGGTAAGAAGAATGTTCTGCTTATTTTGGATCAGCTGTGAATCTTGGCTCTTAATGTGAAAGCTGCAATCTGTGTCATGATTAGTTTCTCTCTTCAGTGGAAAAACTGGAAATAGGCCAGTTGGACTTCATTTTGTTCCAACTATTTGTGTTTACAAGGCTTTTTATGTTGTTTTATTTTTATTTCCAACATCCTTTGAGGTTTCCAGTGTCATACAAAAGTCCTCAGTGCAGGATCAAAAAATATCCTGTTTTAGTTAAATTGGTTAGCTAAGGTTTTAGGTTGCTTACTAAAGGCAAACTTAAAATACATACAGTGCGGAAAATGAGTATTTGACACATCAGCATTTTCATCGGTAAGGGGATTTCTAAGTGGGCTTTTGACACACAATTTCCACCAGATATTGCCATCAAGCCAAATATTAAATTCATACATAGAAATCAGAACATTTAAGTATACAAGTTGAGTCAAAATAAAGCGAAATGACACCGGGAATAAGTATCGAACACATTAAGATAACAAGGTGCAAAATGACATGGAAGGCCAGGAAATTACCTTAAATCTGTCAGTACTGAGAGAGAAACCTCTCAGTATTAATTGATATCAGCTGTTTAGTCTTAATTGATGGCAATCAATTAAATTGATGTGCTGTGTCCGAAATCACATAATGCTTAAGTAGGTACTACATTTAAAATTGAACGTACTACCCGACCGTTAAAACAGTAGGTACTATATAGTATGAATGTGAGTAGTATGAATGGATTCGGATGTACTACATCCGCCATATTGATGTTGTCACGTGTCATACATCGTCACAACAGTGCAACAATTTAAACTTTCAATAAGTCATCCGTTTATTTAGATTGTCTTAAACAAGTGTAATTTAATTACAATAAACAATGTTTTTTTTTCCTGAGGTACGTACACTTGAAATGAGCCGCATCTCAACCGCCATTTTTCGAAAATGATGCTTCCTCTCCCGGAGCCTCATGGGGATAGGAAAGTGTCCATGGTATGCCTACTATAGAATTCGGGCGGAAGCAATAGGTCATGCGGGTACTTCTCGCCTACTGAATTTCGAATTCTATGAATTCGGACATACTACTCGCCTCGCATGCTGTTTTTCACGTACTATGTAGTAGGGAAGTAAGCCAATTTGGCACAGGGTAGGTCTCATGATGAGTAAAAGCAAAGAACTCTCCTAAGAGCTTTGTAGTCTATAGATGAAAAGCATTCTGATGGGTTATAGCCGCATTTCCAGAATGCTGAATGTTCCTGTAAGCACTGTGGGGGCCATTATTCGGAAATGGAAAGAGCATCAGCTCACCATAAACTGGCCAGGGTCAGGCGCTCCACGTAAGATCCCTGTCAGAGGAGTCGAAAGAATAATCAGGAGAGTTCTCCAAGAGCCAAAAACCACTTGAGCAGATCCTGCATTAGCAGGTACAGTTGTTTCAAAGAAAATATAAGCAATGCACTGAACCAACACTACATCCATGCACGTTTACCACGCAAGACTGCATTGCTGAACAAAAAGCATGTTGAGGCTCGGTTTAAGTTTGTGAAACAGCTTTTGGAGGAGCCAAATTGGCAGTCATTCTACACACGATGTTTGGAGAAGACATGGCACTGCCCACCACCCCAAGAACACCATACCAACAGTTAAGTTTGGGGGTGGAAGCATCATGGTTTGGGGTTGCTTTTCAGCAAGGGGGACTGGCAGACTTCATATTATTGAAGACAGGATGAATGGAGAAATGTACGAGGACATTCTGGATAAAAATCTGCTGCAGTCTATCAGAAAGCTGAAAATTAAAAGGCGGCGGACATTTCAACAGAATGGCCAAGTCAATCACCTGACCTAAATCCCATAGAAAATCCAAGTAGAGAACTGAAGACCAAAGTTCATAAAAGAGGCCCAAGGAACCTTAAAGATTTTAATTTGTGTAGAAGAATGGGCCAGAATCACTCCTGAGAAATGCAGACGACTGGTCTCTCCGTACAAGAGGCGTCTAGAAAGCTGTAATCACCAACAAAGGCTTTTCTACAAAGTATTAAATAAAGTGTGTTCCCCGTGTCATTTCACTTTATTTATTATAACTCAACTTGTATACTTAAATGTTCTGATTTCTTTGTATGAATTGAATTTTTAGCTTGATGGCTACATCTGGTGGGAATTTTATGACAATAGCTCACTTATATTTATTTTTATGTTCCTTTTACTTTAATTACTTTCAATCACATTACTATTATTTTGGTTTCAGCATGCTGCATCCAGCATCCCCATATTTCCCAATGTCATCCACGTATGTTCCACTTACCTAAAATCTGTATTTAAATGCTTCTCATTTCCACCTACTAAGGAAGTACACATATTAAGACATGGCTTAGAGATACAGCTTCTTTAAGAGGATTTATATAGAACTTCCTTAATACCCAAATGCTGACTGCTCATCTATCAACTAGCTGATTATGAAATATTTTGTGTTTGCACATCACTAGCAGACTCCTGAAGCCTGGTTCTATATCTGTTTGAAAACGCACTTGCTATTTTTTCAGTTCCCATATGCTTTGTCCTCTTTGAACAGTGTGAGGCCTTTTAAGTTCACTAGTTTAATACTATAATAGGTTTAAAAGTTTCCTTGAAACCTTCCCTGACTTGCTCTTTCTCTCTCTCTCTCTCTCTCTCTCTTACAGGCCGAGCAGGACCTGAAGATGACACAGAGCGAGTTTGACAGACAGGCAGAGATCACCAGGCTTCTTCTGGAAGGAATCGGCAGTACACATGTAAGCTCAGTTTTACTCTGCAATCCCAAGGTCTGATCTATAACAAACTACATAATCTCTTTTTGTCCCAGGCCCATCATCTCCGCTGTCTAAATGACTTTGTGGAGGCTCAAATGACATATTATGCCCAATGTTACCAGTACATGGTCGACCTCCAAAAGCAGTTGGGAAAGTAAGACATGGTTATCATTGTATATTTTCCTAATTGCAATGATTATAGAACTCATTCTGACTTTTTTTTCTCTTCTAGCTTCCCTTCGGCTTTCTCTTCCAACAACAACCAGTCCACGTCCAGCGGTGCAGCCAGTGTCTCCGTACCCATCCTGCCACTCTCAGGCCCTCTTCCTGCCAACACAGCCAATACATCCTCAGGTTTCACCGAGCTGCAGAACTTCAGCGGTAGCCGTAAAGCACGGGTGCTGTATGATTACGACGCCGCGGGAAGCAACGAGCTCTCTTTATTGGCTGATGAGGTGAGAGGCCAAGTTTAAATTTTTCACAGTAGTCTCTTAGTTTGAATGCACACAAACTTAAAGTGTCCCGTACTATGCAGTGTGTCATGTAGCTGTATGTGAACATAAACTGCAAAGTTGTGACACCTTCAGTGCACTATAAATGAAGCTTTTGTCTATCAAAAAAAAGAGTCGGCTCACGAGTCGTCAGCAATTTGAATCTTTTTCTGTTACGGCCACGCGTTGCGAAGTAACATATTTGCATAATGTCCGCCCACATTCTACATCGCGAACAACTTTCCCGCCCACACACAGTGCAATTTTTAACTGGGTTACATCATGTCAAGAAGACTCTGTATCCTGCGCTGTCATTCAGTTATGGCAGTGGACGTTTCGTTTTCCGACACGCGCTGTAGCGGTAGACCAATCATAAAGGACTGCGCCATCTGACCAATCACAGCAGTGAGGGCTCACGGAAAGGAGGGGCTTAGACAGACTGATTCTTCAAACTGCTTCACACGAGTTGTTTACAAATAATTTAGAAATGGGGTAAAATTACATCTGTTTTTTTGGAAAAAATTAAAAATTTTTGACCTTGCATACATGTAAACCTGTTTTAAGAGACTCGTAAAATAATATTAGCCACCTTTAAAATGGCATAATAGCTGCACTTTAAATAGTTCGCCTAAAAACAAAATTACCCCATAATTTACTTACCTCCAACCCATACGAGGTGTATATAATAGGAATACACCGAATGTTCAGCCCAAAATAGCAAAAAAAGCTCTTTCAAATAACCGAAAAGACTGAATAAATTATTCCAAACAATGACATGATGTGATCAAATATAGGCGCTCGCTGATGCAGCAAACATGTCGGCTGAGTAAAAGCCATTTAAAATATATATATATATATATATATATATATATATATATATATATATATATATATATATA
>JAUCNO010001368.1:827759-840877 GCA_032353835.1 Enteromius viviparus | reverse complement strand
AAGTGTTAATGTAGAACTACCTATTACTTCCTGCATAGTTACTTGTTAACAACGGCCCATTATTCTAAAGTGTTACCCATACTCCTATGCAAATAATACATTAAAGTTGTAATTTTTGTTCACTTTGTCTACGTACAGTATGCACTATACCGTTCAAAAGTTTAGGGTCAGTCAATTTTAGTCACTGAGAATCATCTGTTGCTCAACAAGGCTATATTTATTTGATCAAAAACACAATAAAACACAGTATTTTTACATTTTGTCATTTATTCTTGTTAAAGCTGAATTTTTTTAGCAACATTAATAAAGTCTCCAGTGTTGCACGATCCTTCAGAAATCATTCTATTATGCTGATTTACTGCTCAGGAAACATTTATTATTATCAATGTTGATCAATGTATTTATAAACTTCAAGCATTTTTTCTGGTACAGTGTGATTAAGATATATATCATACACATCAGAAAAATAAAGGAGCGCAATAAAATGTGTGCGTTTATGCATGAGACCTTCTCCAGCAGCTGTCGGAGCTGTCTGCTCTTGGCATCCCTGGAGCACAGGTTTTGTTCCGGTGCGACCACAGTGCAGATACAGCGTCCGTCAGCATCCTGTGCCGAGCTATATACCTGCCATCCTTCCTTGGGACCAATTGTCTGCATAGACACACACACACACACACGCACATATACTTTAAAAGACTAGTTCACCCCAAAAAATGACAATTCTGTCATCATTCACTCAACCTGATGTCTTTTCAAAACAATATAATATGACTTTGACATTGACACTCTTTTTCTTGAAAGAGAAAACAGTTTTCTATAGTCTTTTTCATGCAGTTACAAAGAACAGAGACATTAATGTCTCTAAAAGCACAAAAAACAACTTAAAAGTACTTTGAAGAGGCCTATGTGACTTTTTCACCTTTCCAAAATGTTCTTAAGTTCTTAAGCAAAATACAGTCAGGAATTTTTATGCAAGTCATGGACTGCTTGTTTGGTGCTTTTGCATGCTTTTTGAAGCTTGAAAGCTTTCAGGCTATGTCAGAAAAAGTCATCAGTTTGTACAGTACTGACATAAGGACGAGAAACGCACTAAATTTTTGTTGTGAACTGTCCTTTTTACTTATCATTGAGCATTTATTTTATTGTGCTGAAGGCACAGGTTAAATGACAGATTTTATCCATTGAGTAAATTCAAAGCAATGTCATTTTAAATTATGTTTCTTGTGCAGCTTGTAAATCACCTTTAACAACAAGGCTACATCAAGAATGTTAAAACCCACGGTTGTCTTTTATGTGAAGCACACACTTGTTTTTGCGAACTGCGTGCCATTACCCCCAAATGGCAGTTTCTCAAGAGATAACTGAAATAAACCACTTAGGTGGACTGTAAAGCCAAGGAGGCCACATCATAAACCCGTTTTATCTATTGAAAATACTGGACCCGAGTGCCTGTGACATCATAAAGTGGGCGTGTCCTTGTCAGTCACAATAATGCCATTGTTCTCTCGCTCTAATCCACTTGCGCTGTAACTGATCCAATTCCCCAGCTTTGATGTATAATTTGTACAGTCGAGTCTAAGAGTTGAGATGCGAGACGTCTGTTTTTGTGTTCCACAATACAAGCAGGGCTTAAAAAATAAACAAAAAACAATACAGGAAGAGAGAATTGGGATAGTGAGATGGAGACACAATAGGGAGGTTTTGGGGATTCACTTGAGAGGACAAAAAAGATAAGCTGAGGACAGAGGCATCCGGTGTCATACATGCTCTTGCACACACTGATTTTACTACTGACCCAAACGCAGCGCAGGACAAGATCTGATGGGTGAATGCGGGCGGTAAGGTCCTCATGTTAGTGCAGCATGCGGGAGAATATAATTATTTGCGGGACTCCCGCAAAATGGATTTATCCTTTTAGCCTTAAATCTGTCCCGTGCAGGTCTCTAGTATGATAACTCATTTATAAGGAAGGTCAAAAAACAACTTAAAAGAACTTTGAAGAGGCCTATGTGACTTTTTCACCTTTCCAAAATGTTCTTAAGTTCTTAAGCAAAATACAGTCAGGAATTTTTATGCAAGTCATGGACTGCTTGTTTGGTGCTTTTGCATGCTTTTTGAAGCTTGAAAGCTTTCAGGCTATGTCAGAAAAAGTCATCAGTTTGTACAGTACTGACATGAGGACGAGAAACGCACTAAATTTTTGTTGTGAACTGTCCTTTTTACTTATCATTGAGCATTTATTTTATTGTTCGAAAAACGAGGCTTCTATAATGTGTAAATTATGCGTTAGTCCTATTGTTTCCAGTTACTTGTTGATTTTTGCTCTGCCAACAAAAATAGTTAATCAAATTATTTAACCGAATGACTGAATTGTTTAATTTCTAAATGGATGTGCTTTTAAAGAATCAGGGGAGTATTATCATATAGAGACCTGCACTTCCGTGCGGGACCCACGGGACCCAACGCACTAAGTGCAGTGCAGGACAAGATCTGATGGGTGAGATCTTGTACAACACATCTTTTTACAGAAACAGGAATAAAAAGGAAATAAATACTAGATTCATTAAACCAAAGTTTGCCTATTAGATTCTGTATACACAAAAATTTTACCTCATGCTTAACCACTACAGAGACTGGAAGCGCCTGGCCAAAGCCTCTGCCATGATGCGAAATCGCGTTAGCTGTGAAGTGATTTTTACGTGCGAATGAAGCGTGTAAACTCAAACTCGTGGTGTGAACGTACCACAAGGCAGTTTTACTTCGTTCCTGAACGAATTAGTGTTCTAAATGAATCTTATGAGCAAATAGTGACTTAAATAAGACAGCCACCAGTTCTGTTTCTAAATGAACTGATGTTTTGAGCCAAGTGGTTGAGAAATAGATTCACTCACTCATAAAGGTGATCACATATCGCCACCTCCTGGAAAAAAATTATATAACTTGCATACAGAGCGACTGCAAATCCCCAATGCTAAAGCACAGACCGACAGCCTGTCTAATCCAGTGGTGAAATTGCTTCTATTTTACATCACAATATTTTCTGAAATAAAGTAATTTATGATAAATGCAGTGTAAGGTACTTTACATTACAACATCAGCAGTATCTCAACAAAGCACTTCAGTTATGAAGTGATGGATTCTTTTACAGTCACACAGAGTACGACATTCACGTCCACTTCCATTTAAGTTGATGAAAATAAAACGCACAGCATACAGAGAGAGAGAGAGGTTTGGAAAACATATCACCACAGAGCGGGGAGGAATATACATTGACTATACAGGTACTGATGATCATGTCTTTTAAATGGACTCCCATTTCTGTCATGATTGAAACCATCATGCTTTCAAAAGTGTCTGATGACTAAATTCAAATAGTTAATTTCAAAATGTTTAGTGGGAAAAATATGCAGATTTGTACGTTTAGGAGTGTGCTGCTCTCACACTAGTAAATACAGGGGTTCATGTCTGGTATTTGTATGTGATAATTAAATACAAAGCGGTAAAAAAACATTCCTCTAATCTTTTGTTCTCACTAGTATTTGGCTCTGCCATGCTTTACATCCAGCGCTGGGATCAACAACACCTGTTTGAAAATTAAAAGGCTTAGCCTGCTGCTTACAGAAACTGTAATTATTATTATTTTCTTTCTTTCTTTCTGTGGCTTGCTTACTCTTGCTTGCTCTGACCTCTAGACTATATCTCCATATCTGAGTATACTTCTAAAAGCTAGCGAGGCACAGAAAGATAAAAGAAAGGCATTTATTCATTATCAGCCATCTTTATAAAGTCTCTGCGATACATTTGTTGAGTAAAAAGTGCGGGTGTGGCAGTACGTGCATAGATTTATTATTTTTTTGTATGTATGTTGTTTGCTTTATTTCATTCATCAACCTTGTGCTACGGTTATCGATCCTGCAAAGGTAAATGAAAATACATGTGTATGCGGTGCTTTCATTTATTCATTGTTGTTCGTAATATTCAGATTTGTAAAGTAGATAGTCAGCAAACATATCTCTTGATATTTCATAAAGTCAGCTTTGCTCTGGATATCACATATAGGCTACAACAATATTTCAGATGACGAAAATTATTTTAGGATCATTGAGATACAGTATTTTTTTTAATTTATGATTGTAAATAGTTGTATTTAATTTTTTATTTACATTTTTAATAATTTAATGCTTTTATTATTTTTTATTATGTAATATGTCAATAAAATTGTAATTCATTAATATTTCTGTTTTACTTTTGGTCATTTTAGTACATCAAGTGTCATTAAAATGACTAAATTAATCCACTGCAACAGGCTGAAATAAAATGTCAAATTATGTAAATGCTTATTGTGAATTGTAATAACCCTGATTCACAGCACCACATTAAGAAACATAATGACATTGGATCAATACCTGACTGAATTGACTTTTCCATTCTAACTCATACAAAAACTGTCCTGCTATAAAACTAAACTCTGAATGCTAAATGAGGTGAAGGTTTGTATTATTATGGATCCCTTCACCAACATTAGAAAGCTGTATCCTGTAGGCGTGTAATGCAATTTGTCACCATAAAATACGCATTTCAGCACGTCAAATTAATCATCATGAATCACTCATCCCACAAGCAACAACAATGTAATTAGAAGTACATTACGCTACCGTCCATTCAGATTCATAGTCAAACAGCTCAAACACCCTCTTACTGGGGGTCTGTGGGGAATTTGCAATTTTCTTTTGTGTGAGTGTTTATTTATGGACCTTTTGACATTTTGAAGAATTTCTATGGGGAGGTCAAAAAGCCAGCCTAGAACTACTAGCTACGTTGTTCAATGGTTAAACAAATGGTTCCCACTAAAAGCAATTCACGGTCTATTCCATGCAGACATTTGTCTGTATGTGATTAGTTCACTTCAGCACCACAGCAGTGTGGACAGCTCCTGTCCGCCTATGACTAAACAGCTGAAGCACATCACCATGCTCATTTTAGCACTTGTTACATCTCATGAATGGGGATTTATTTTCATGAGAAGTGTCTTTAAATAAAAATATCATGCTGTATCATTTGAAAACGCTGCATGAAATGGAAAACGGATAACTCTTTAAGTTTCATTCAAATAATTTTTCCAAATTAAAAGTAATATATATTTTTAAATATTGTAGTTCAGTTTTATTTTGTAAATATTATAATGTCATATATTGTATTTTATTTATATTTTAATAGTAAAATTTAGGTTAACCTTGCAAAATAAACTCAAAATGGATACAACATAATGCAAATAAGCAGTTTTAAATTTACATGCATTTCCTTTCACTCTGATTTGTCCCCTTCCCAGGGTGCACTGGGGTGTGAATAATTATGGTTGCTTTGTCTAACCATTTGCCAGTTTTATTTATTCTGTTGATTTTGTTTTCACTTGCCGGTTTGTGCATCTGTTTGCTTAAACTGATCAGATTGTGGTTACCTAGTCTGGTTTCATCTGTGCGTTACGTTTTAGGTACTCTACGCATGTTTTTTTTTATCAGGTTAATGCGATAAGTATTCATATGATGTTGTCACGAGACAAGCAAGTACTGGGCTTTCCAACAAAGAAAAAGGTTTCTTATAATCGGATACCGAATTGTCATTTCACTCTTAGATAATTAATCTAATTAAAAATGTTTAATACAGTTCATTAAAGTGGAAGTTGTTTGGCCGCAATAGAAATTTATTTATTTATTTTTTCTGTTTTATGCAGTTTCCCATTTTGATTATTCACTTTTGCGGACCCCATGTAATTAATACTTTTAAACATTTTATTTAATTAATAATATTGCTTTATATTGCTTTCTCTATCATTTTTACAGTGACAGGTTATTTTGCTTATTTACTGTGCTGGGCAGTGGACCAGAATTTAGTATTACACCATTATATTCACTGGCTGGTGAAATCATTTCATAAGTATGCATCTTATGAATCCACAGTGGTGACAATGGAGAAAAAAAAAGAGAGAGAGAAAAAAGAATTATAGCCTACAGAATTTCCAATGCTTATAAATATCTACCGCATGTCATTTATGTGTGTAACTCTCTAATGTAATGCATTCCTAGCAAAACTGGAAATCATCTGGAAAGACAAATGGTGCTTCATGCTTGAATAAACCAAAGTTTATTATCTGTGGACCTCAGATAAAATAGATGTATTTTCTCACAACGCGTACATATCATATTTTATATGATGCGTAATTCTGAGGACTCCGGTGTTAGAGGACCCTGTGAAATTATGTTAAATAATTCTTTACCAAATTACATTTAATTTGAAATAATAAATCACTTATTTCCCACTAAAGCATATGCAGTCGGTTTCAGAGAAACAAAAATCAAGAAATGCATTATCCTGAAATCTTTTAGCTTGCAACTCATCACATCAACTTACCATGGATGGATACAGTCCGAAGACAACAAGGAAAAGCAGGGGATTTAATGCGCCGAACAGAAGGATCATGCTGCCACGGTTTTATCACACTTTTCTGGCGTTAATATCGCGTCCTCGGCGTGGCAGATAATGCCCGAACAGAACAGGGCGGATAGATCCACATTCATTACCGTGCTGCTCCGCCGCGCGAGTTCCCGCGTGCAGCCAATACTGAGCGCGCGCTGTCCAAAGTTACGACCGCACGCGTATGAGGATTCAGCAGACAGCGCGCAAGAGCACCCAACACTTCCAAGGAGACCCTCACAGCGGATGTGACATCATTTAATTATTCCAGACGTTAACTTGTTGATCAATGTTGGCGAGTGCATGCAGCCACTATAGCCTAGAATTCCAAAAACGTAGGGATTTTTGATAAACACTTAGGCTATGTGAGCTGAAATGGTCATGTTGTCGTCTGTGGTGCTTGAGGCAAACGTGCACGGATAAAGTTCCACCTGCAATTGCAAATAGGCTACAGTGGACTCCAGATGTCTGTGACCACAAGTTTTTGAGGAGATGTGGAGAATTAAAGAATTCATTAAGTAACATTTAAAAAATGTTTTTAAGCGGTCATTCTCACAAAACGCGGGCTGTGAAATCGGGGTAAAATGCGTTTTTTCCCCGCGGTTGAACGCGTTTTTAGAACGCCGTGTCATGCGTGAGATGCTGCAAAATACGCGTGCGCAGTAGTCAGACTCGTCAGTTTAGCGTACAGTATTTACATAGAAAAACAATAAATTGAGCGAAATGGGACAGAAAAGCTCTCTCTGAGTATAGCAAAATACTACTTAACTGTACCCTATTAATTTAATATAATAACATACAATTTTACTGTAGATTACAGCAAAAAAACATTTTCTGTTTCATAAAAACTGAATGCCTATAAATGATAATTTAGAGGTTAAAAAAATTACATATACTGTCAGAGTAAAATACAGCTGACGTAATTCTAAGCATGATGTGGAACACAGTATAGGATGATATTTATTTATTTATCCATCTTTTCAGCATTTTAAAGCAAATATAAATAGTTTTGCAACTTTGGAGCCCCCTACAGTTACATGAGTGGAATTCAATGTTACAAGTAGCCTACATACAGTACAGATGCAATGCACACACACACACACACACACACAAGAATACACTGATTTTAAGAATAAGTTAAACTAAAATCCAAGTTGAAGTAGGCAGATTTTTTTCCCAAGTGAGATGAATGCTTGGTGCTTTGTGTCTGAACACTGTCTACATATGTTTATTAGTCATGGCTCATGAAAAGGTTATTTTGTTGAGCTTTAATTCATCGTGTTTTTTTTTATGTTACCACCTTCATTATTGTAGTGAATGTTAAAGGGCAAAGCAAATTTTAGTAGCTGAAGTAAGTTTTTAGCAATGTTAATAAAATGCACTTGCCTTATTGTGCTGTTAACACAGTGCAGTTCTGATAGAGACAGCAATCTAACGTGTTAATGATTTATGCAAAATGGATGCTGAGCATCTTCCAAATCCACCCACATCTGTTGAACTGATGTCCATGAGGGACGTCTACATGAGATTCATTCATGCGAAGGTGGTTACTCAACACACCTACTGCCAAGATTTCAATATGACACAGTGGGTATTCTTTAAAGACCTGGTCATACGTTGTTATAGATAACTCTAGATATAATAATTTCTTTTTTGGATGAATGTAATTTTGAACCACCTGGATTTTACTCACTTTTTGCGAATGTTAGGCACATCAGTTAATTATACAGCCAACAGTGTAATTAGACCCTACTCCGGTCTCATGTAGAGCAAGTAAAAGCTTTCAGAGAGAGTTTGCAGCTTGGGTAAGACAGCAGCCTCCAGTTAAAGCTAATACTAATAAATACTAACGCAGTTAAGATATGAGAGTTTCTGTATTAAGAATGCCGATTCGCTTTCAGGCTCTTATCTTCAGCTGCTTTCTATATGAAAAGTTATTGTTACTTTAGTTAACGAAATAATACAAATCAAAGTTATGAAAGTTCTCTGCCGTACGTGGTATAATGGTTGTCGGATGATTTTGTTCGCACACAGCAAATCCTCATTGCGGACAAATTATGCTCGGCAAACAATTTGAGTTCATCGCTGGCAGAGCGTCTTGTTTGAGGATGGTAAATTGGAGAAATTCTCATCTTGCATTTATTTGCGCATACAGCTTTCTGTGAGAAAACAAAGTCAAGTGTTTGAAAATGAGCTTTTGTTGAATCTTTCTCCGCATGTTTATGTAAAACTTATTGTAATTTGCCCTTTCATATTTCACTTGAATTATTCATGAGTCTATCAGAGGACTCTATAAAACTGTTTACTTTTGCTAATGATCAGGAGACGGTGTTGTTGCTTACAAATTCTCCTCCTGCATGTCTTTCTCTCTGTTCTGCTCAATCTTGTACGGTTACATACTAATAAGGCAAAGTTTGAGTGCTT
The DNA here is from genome assembly GCA_032353835.1 of Enteromius viviparus. NCBI lineage: Eukaryota > Metazoa > Chordata > Actinopteri > Cypriniformes > Cyprinidae > Enteromius > Enteromius viviparus. The sequence continues at coordinate 831,982 of JAUCNO010001368.1, read as the reverse complement.
GTGAATACATGCTTATGGTGTTTTTCAAGAGTAGGTGTGCATGTTGTGGTCTAATGTTAATGAGCCGCCAAGCACCTGAGCTTCCCACACCACTTCACTTGCCCTCCTTGATCTTTTCTCGCTCACCCATTCTCCATTCCATGTGACTAGTTTCTTCGCTCTTTCTTATTCATTTATTGCTTTACTCAAGAGTTCAGTTGCTCAGCAACACCTGCCGATGGCTTTTATGGCTTTAGCATTTTTTTAGTATTTAGTTTTCCTAAAAAGCTAAAAGGCACAGTTTTGTCCAGCGGGTCATCCTGGTTATCTGTACTGTTCTCCACTCCATGCAAGGTCAGCATGCATCTTGTGTGTCCTATAATTAAGGAATAGTTCACCCAAAAATGAAAATTTGTTCAGTCCATCCAAGTTGTAGATGAGTTTGTTTCTTCATCAAAACAGGTATAAAGAAATTTAAAAAAATGACCATCTAGTAAAGCAAAAACTGAAAAGATTTGAGGTTAGAGCTATTTCGGACAATTTTAACTTGTATATTTCTCTCCTGATTCAGACGTTTTCACTGGTAAAGAAATTTTATGAAAGCAATAAAAAAAAAAAGCTTAATGATAGATTTGCTTACAAACATTAACCTATTCACTTAAAAACTGATGGACTAGAGTTTTATGAATGGCTTGTGAATTGTAATATTTTTAGCAGCTGACATATTCTGATGGCACCCATTCACCACAGAGGATTTGGTGAGCAAGTGATGCAATGCTAAATTTTCCAAATCTAATGATAAAACAAACACATTGACAACTTGGATAAATATAATTTTAGCAAATTTTCATTTTTGGGTGAGCTGTTCCTTTAAAGTGTAGTATGTGCACTTTAAGACTAAAAGAATGATGGCATCTAATAAACTGGTTTTATGCACAATCAATTGAAGTGCATTAATTTGTACCAACAAAACAATTCTGTTGAGGTTAAATCAAGTATAAATATAGAGATATCAATTTTTTTTTCACCTACACATAAATGTAAAGTTTCAGATGACTTTGATGTCTAATTACTGCAGGTTTCTGCAAGAGGATTGTAAAGCAGAACAAACAATGAACATTATTATTTCCCGGCTGAGCCATTCTCTTGTAACAGGCCACAATTTAGCAGTACACTGGCTGCTGGAAGAACAACAACTACTGCATCACATGCATACACAAAAACAAAGTGATTAATAATTACATGTTATATATTATTAATCTGTAAAGAAAATTGTCTGAAACAAATGTTATATGCTGCAGTAATGGCTCTGGAAAATTAATAAACTACACTTTATTAAACCACAGAAGCTCAAGTGTACTAGTACTGCACTAATTACCACAGTGAGTCGCAGGAGGAACCCAATGCAGCAAAAAACAATTTTTTTTCCCTGCCTAAGCCGCTCTCCAGTGACATAGCACAGGCGAGCAGTGTGTCCAGACTGAAATGATTACCTGAAATGGTAATTTTGCACTAGCACATCTAAAATTATTATGGATTTTAAATGCAATTTTATTAGTAGTTGATTTTGGTATTGATTTTTTTCCAGTCGTGCATGTTTCATTTAAGTTTATCGCTGTATAATATCTTAAGAAATATGACTGGAAAAGAGAGGAATGACACTGGAGAAATAGGACGGGTGCTTTCAGTATATGAGATATTAATAGAGTGCAGTATTTGAAAGCGTGTGAATTTATTAGTGGTATTGCATAGAGATATAATCTTGTGCGGTCTCAGCTATCTGCAGTAGCACATACTGATTCAAAACAATGATACTAACCCCAAGAAATGCTGAAAACAAAAGCAGCTACTTTCCCTCTCATAAATCACTGAAAGACTCTTTTCCATTACAGCTGAACAAATAACATCTCCGTATTACAAAACACCTGAAGCGCCGGGAGGCTTCTGCAACAGTCGATGTACTATAATAATCAAATTTTAGCTTCATCACAATGCTCAGCTTTGTCGAGGGGAAGAGCGACAGTATCCGGAAAAGTGAGAGACAATGAGAAAATATGGAGAGAAGGGAGTTCAAGGTGAAGTGTGTAATTTTTGCTTCATTAATACTGTATATTCAGTATTTGAGATTTGGAATGGGGAATCCCACATCAAAATAATTTGAAAGCAGCTTAATATGTTAAGTGGAAGTATGTAAAAAAAAAAAAAAAGAAAAAAAAAATAGTGGATGTCATATACTGTACAGTGTTTGTTTCACTTTTTGGGGATAGGGAGGCAATTGTATTGGGGTGATAGACACACCTCATTTTGTGTTTTCCATATAATGGTCTCATTGTGTGCCTTATATTGGGGCTAGTACCAAAAAACAACCTTTTTCTATGTGGCATCAATTTCAACATTCTGTGGGTAAAAAAAGCTGGTATTGTCAGTAAGTCATTCCAAGTTCATCATTAAAACAACCATGAACACACGACATCACTTAACGGACGAGCGGGTCGGTGGCAGGCAGTCAAGATGTTGCTCATGAACTTGGTGTGTCTCAAAGTGTTATCAGTAGACTTGCATCAAGACACAGAATTACTTGCAGAGTTCATGACAGACCCAGGAGCGGAGCCCCATGAGTGACGGACTGCAACGATGACCTATGCACTCAGACATCGTTATGCAACTGCCACACAGCTGCAGGCCCGTTTACGAGATGTGAGGGGTACTATTGTTTCCAGACAAACCATTCGCAACCGACTCCACCGCTTTGGCTTGAATTCCAGACGACCAGGGGCACAAGACCATGGGACGTGGACAATGCAGCAGTGGTCTACCATCTTGTTTACTGATGAGTGTTGGGTCACCTTGCACAGAAATGATGGTCGTCAGCTGAAGAAGGCGAGGTGAGCTCATCAGTTTTTTCTACTTAAATCGCTATTGTGAGTATGATTATTTCTTCCGCATCTCATCCAATGACTCTTTTGCTAGTTCCAAAACGTAATTTTAAAGCTGGCAATGGAGGCTTGAGCCGCTGATGGCAGACTAATGCAGTTAATAATGAAGTTATTAGAAAGAGAGCGAGAGAGACAGAGACACAGAGAAAGAGAAACAGAGAGAGAGAGAGCTTGTATGAATTAGCCTATACCTCTGTGTTTTCCCTTAACAGTGTTCTGAAGCGCCGTCTCTAAACTGTAAGTCTGCTTTAAGATGCAGTGCTGTTATTACCTCGCTAGTGAGAAATGTCATGTCGTCTGTCATGTTGTTTTTGTTAGTCCTGTGTGCTGTATAGGTCCTGTATGCTAATTTTTGTTATCACAGTTAACTATGTGAAGTGATATAGAACTGTAATGCGGTCAAGAGAGATGCCTGGAACTACTTTCGCCGTGCGTTTTCTTGAAAATAATTGCACACCTCGGGAACGTTCGTCAGCCAATCAGATTCAAGCATTCAATGGCCCCGTAGTATAGTATATATATACACACCCCAATTTATTAATTTTTTATTAGACACATACAGCATATATTTGATAAATATTTACATGTCTGTATATATATATATATATACAGTGTTGGGGGTAACGCATTACAATTAACGCGAGTTACGTAATAATATTACTTTTTCCAAGTAACCAGTAAAGTAACGCATTACTTTTTAATTTTGGAGTAATATAACTGAGTTCCTTTTTCTTATTTTCTTTTCTTATTTATTGACTGACGAGTCTCCTGACCCCATGTTGGTAGAAATCAGAAATTCAGAGCATTGTGTGAAGTGTGTGAATACTAGGGGTGGGCATAGATATATATATTTTTTTAATATATATTATTTTAGAATAAAATAGCGAATTTGAATTCTGCCTAAGGCATTCAGGATGTGTGTGCTACATAAAAAATCTCTAAAAGTAAAGCCCTATTGGGACGGGACTAGTTTTACAGGGGGTAGTTAGAGAATGCTTTGTTTCAGACGTACTTGGTGATTTTAATCCCATCCGAATCTGCCATGTCTTTGTTTTTCTCTCACAACCTCTGTGATAATTCTAGAGTCCGAATGCCATGTCTGTGATTATTTTTCACAACACATTTCTTTGTGTGTTTTAGCCTACGCGATGCGGCATGCAGATCCTCTTACCATGCGCATGTTTAATATATTTTGATATATAAATGAATACAAATAAAGAGCCAGATCACGTAAACTGTTAAGACTGGCTATTGTAATATCAGTATCAGGTAAGACTAAATGTGAATGTGCATTAATTCATCTCACTC
>JAUCNO010001368.1:695763-707308 GCA_032353835.1 Enteromius viviparus | reverse complement strand
TATTTCACCATGGAAATGGATGCCCTCGCCCAGTCCTGGCCGAGGCTTCCTCTCTATGCTTTCCCTCCGACCCCCCTGATATCTCAGGTCATCAATGGGGTCAAGGAGGAGGGCCACAAGCTCTTTATGCAATTCTGACAGCAGCCCTGTGGCCAATTCCCCTGAGTAGAGACCTGCTATCCCAGGCGACGAGCACAATTTGGCACCCACAGCCTGAACTGTGGGCTCTCCATGTGTGGCCGAGGCGTCTCTATGCTTTGAAATGGGCCGGGTTTTCTAGATGGTGAGCAGAGCACCGTGAAACCCCCCCTAAGTGTGACACATCAAAGATATTGTCATTCTTGCAGCACCTGCTGGATATGGGTCGAGCCCTTTCCACCCTCAGGGCTTACGTGGCGGCTATATCGGCCCACCACGACCCGATAGCAGGACAAACAGTGGCAAAAGATGCTTTGCTCATCCAGTTCTTGAAAGGCGCGAGGCGGCTTCCCTTCGAGCCCCTTCAGACGGCAACAGTGAAAGTGCTGATGCTTAAGACTGCCCAGCTTCCTTGAGTTTGGGCGAAATTACTCGAAAGTCATCCTGAAACCAAGGCACGGCTATGTACCTAAAGTACTCTCTAGGCCGTTCAGAGCTCAGGTGGTTTCTGTAGCGGCTTTGCCGCCCTCCAAGGGCCAGGACTCCAACCTCTCTGCCCGGTCAGAGCATTGAGAGCTTATATCGAGCGCTCAGCTGATTTCAGAAGCTCTGATCAGCTCTGATCAGCTTCCAGATTCCAGACCTTATAGCACGGCGGGATTATACTGTGTTCCCCAATGCGTCTTAGCAGATGCAGTACGAGTGAAATTTCGAAAGGGAAACTGAAGATTGCGGGCAGTCCCTTGCCTTAAATAGATGAGGGACACGCCCTATCACACCACCATGGTGCCACCTGCTGTCATTGGAGCAGAGACATCATGCAATTGGGTGTGGTCAACGGCATTGGCCCACTGTTAGCAGGGCCTTGACCATTGGTTAAAAATAGTCCCCAATACAGCGGCCAATGACCGTGTAGTTTTAGTAAATAATAAAACTGCGTTTTAAAATAGTTTTCAGTTAGGGGGAAAAAGGAGTTTTCCCCATGCGTCTTAGTAGACGCAGTACTCGTTCCATGTCTCAGGGAACAGTGTTTACGCAAGTAACCTATAAGATTTTGTACTTGTTGATTTAAGTAGCAAATGAGAATTGATCAAATTAATGCATATTTTAAGACAAAGGTCTTCTTTGTGATTTAGTTTAATATAATTAAAGTCACAGTTTTTAAATAATGAAAGAATATGTAAAGGTATGCTGTTATGGGTAAAAAGCACCCCTACTGTTGGGCTAAAGGCGCTGTGATTAACATCATAATTAATAGATGGCTGACCTTTCCATTTTTTTGACATGACATTGTTATATGCGGACGGTAAAAATTATGTATTATGTTGGGTTTCCACATTATATATAATCACCATGTTTAGAATGAAACCATCATATTTAAAAACATTATATCATATAATAAAATTTCATTTGTTGTCAATACTGTAAATATATATACAATTATTGGATCAAAACGTTCAGAAAGTAATTATATCAATACCATGGGCCTTTTAGCCCATTCTGGTGAGCCTTTCACCCCATGTGTGGTGTAAAAGGCCCCTCTTGCCACCTCATACATTTCTAATATATGAAAAAATTAATAATTTGAATGATTTCTTTTCACACAAAATCTGTTGTTCCATTAATGTTCAATACAAGACATATGCATTTTTCCTGCAATTATACATATTAGATGCAGTGAATAGCATATTTCTTTTTAAGGTGGGCCTTTAGCCTCGTTGTACCCTATATATTTATATATTTATCATCCAAAAGGAAAAAACAACGAAAAAAGAATACACAAGATTTAAGCAGATCATGTTGTTATGAAAACATTCACACATTGGAATGCCTAGTTCTAACGTTAAGAGATTCTTTTCGTTTTCTGTCTGTTCCACCTTCATTTCATTTCATTTCAATGCTTTTGCTTTAATTCTCTGGCAAAGACTCTTTTGAGCCAATGGCCCAATGCCGATTTATCCTGTTGAATTGGCCATACTTTCACTAAGGTGAGTGCAATGAGAGCCGATATGTGTAATGCCAATGTGTGTAATACACCTAACTAAACTAGCCAGACGTCCCATCGGGCCGTCGTTGCCTGAAGGCTGACTACCAGCTTAGTGTATCTAGACCTAATTTCATAACTTTACAACAAGTGGTTCTATGGGCTGCCAATCTTTCAGAGTATAAGAAGAAAAATAATAGTAGGATCGCCAACAGGTACAATAGGTTCCATCGAACTTTCAGTGCTTGTCCCCTAATAATATCTTTTTCACAGAAAATAATGTAAAGCAAGAAAAGTGAACAAAAATGTGGAATAAATGTAGTAATTTGTGTATCAAGTCTTTTCATTTAATTAAAAAATTATAAATAATAAGACTTTTAACCTGCATTTGCATAGTTTTTTTTTTTTTTTTTTGCATTCTATGGTTGCAAATTAATTTGAGAAATGTGTGTATTGAGCATTGATAAAGTCTCAACTTTAGTTAATTTATGCTCACCTGGACTGATTCTAGACACTGGCGCTCCTCCAATAGGTGCAAGAGGTTTGTTCATCAGAGCTGAGGTGTCCCACACGTCTTGTTGAGACTCCTTGTTATTCAGAGATGGTGTGTTCTTGCTTATTAACCCTAGGATTGATAGAATTATTATATAAAACCTAATTTACACAAAATAGTATTATGGGGTAATTACGTACACATTGATTTGCTGCATTAAACATTTGTTTAGAAGTCATCTATTTAAGTCAAGAAAAATGTAAATATATATGTAAATAAATATGAGATCTGAACATGTGATCTGTGTTCTATGAGATACGCATCTCAAGCCTTTACAAATAATCTGTCTTAGCACTTATAATCATTCATCTTTATGATAGTATTAAAAAAGTATTGTGCACTACTGTAATTCATTAACAAAAAAGAAAATAAATAAAAAGCATAAAGTGATTAAATTAAACTGAGATCTTGCCTGGTAGGTATCTGGACTGGCGCAGGTAATGTTGTCTGGCTGAAGAGGTGCTCTGGTGACTAGAGTCTGGTTGGTTCAGTCTACTGGTGTTTGGTAATTTTGTTACAGTGCTAAATGTATAAAGAGGTTTCTGGTCCTTGGGCCTGCAAAGTATTTCATAACATAAAAAAAGGAAAGAATAACATCACAAGTGGAACAGTCTAATGATAGTCTAATACTGCTAGATGACATGTTGTTATAAAGTTGCAAGTCTTAAGTCAAGACTGGCAAGTCCAAATAAAGTTGCCTCAAGTCCTCAACTTTAGTCATTAGTGCTGTTTGCCCAAATTAGTGCTTCTGTATTAATTACTACAGTAATTTTGAAGTCATTAATAGTCTATAGTAAGTACGTTTATAAAGATATAATTGTGGTGCTTCACTGTGGAATGAGTCAATAATGGTAAACTAATATAGGTCTGATCACAGTTGATGGCTTAGTTCAGGGTCTATATGTAGCCTACCTTGCAGTAAGTTTGTAGCGAATAATTCCCCTTAAAGCTGGCCATTCAATCAGCAAAAATGATTTGAATGCTAAGTGATTGAAGGGTGCCCAGAGATTGAATCCTCAGCCTGGGACTTGTCATTAGTCTTTAGGGACCTAAGGGGTCCACCCTTTGAGCCGCTACATTCAGTCGAACTAAACTCTTTGTAGCTGAAAACAGCTCTGACGTACAAGCACTGTCAATCAGTGCTTCCTGTCTGAAGTTTGAACCTTGCAACTGTAAAGTTATCCTCAAGCCTAGACATAGATACGTTACAAAGGTGCTGTCAACTCCATTCAGAGCCCAGATTATTACCCTTCTGGCACTCACCGCTCCAGATGGCGAGCAGCGTTCAAATGTTCTCTTCCCTATAAGGGCCAGAGAAGTCAGAGAAGCTGTTTTGTTTGCTTTGGATACCACTCTAATAGGTGACTGGTTACAAAGCAAAGATTGTCCCACTGTATAACTGACACTATAGCCTTGGTTTATGCCTCAGAAGGTTTGCCCCATAGATGTAAGGGCCCACCCCACTAGAGGAATGGCCTCTTTCTGGGCTTGGTCTCTATTGCTAAGATATGTGCGGCAGCAGCCTATGGTTGTTGCTGTCCACGTTTACTAGATTTTACTGCCTAGATGTCCCTGTTCTCCTTTTATTGGCTTTAACTGCTTATTTATCCCTACAGTTGAAATATCTGTCCTATATCTATATCATCAGCTTTGCTCAGGACTCAACACTGAACCTATTGGATGAGAACAAAACCAAATCTTCATAACTGACAAATTTTCAAAACTGAACAGAATCAATATTGAACTGACTCAAGCTAAATAACGACACTACCGCCACTGAATTTAACTTGTTTCATTAATGATGAGCAAATATAGAGCAAAGATAGCATTTCAAATCAAATGGTTTGGATGCCTTGTTTAGCAGATAGCAAGGCTGCTTAGTAGGTTTTGAACAGTGTGCTAATTAAAAATGTGCTAAAACTGCTGATGTTAAGCTCTGAATGTAGAGATCATACTGTGTAGAAGTTTTCTCCTCCTCAGGGCCTTTGCTGGGTTTTTTAGAAAGGGATGCTGCGGTATCAGAACAGTCAGACTCATCCCAGCTGCCTGAGGGTTTCATGTCGGTCTGTCCCCACCTTCTTCGTCCATTCTTCAGCCCAATCAAACTGTTCTCACCCCCGACCTCATATTAAGAACACAAAGTATCAATGTACTGATGTTCATTTAGGTACTGAATTGCAATAGAGAACCATAACAGATCATTTTTAGGTTGCATTTTTATTTATCACAATTTAATTTAGTCAAGAATGGGATAAGTGGCTTAGTGAACATTTGGCTTATTTAATAAACTGTTCTGCATCATACAATTACTATTCAACATTTTGTATATATTTTGTTATAACAAGATTTGACTATATCATGTGGCAAATAAAAACAAATCCATAATAGAAATCTTTTTTTTTTTAAAGATAATTACAACATTACATCTGAGGAGGTGGTTCTATACCTTTTGTGCATATGGAGTGAGAGGGTCTGTTTGAGAAAGAGACTGGGGGAGTGCAATCTGCTGCAGTGGCTGATGGGAGCTTCTGCTTTGGCCCTTAGTCTGTGATGGCAACGCTGGTTCTGCAACAGACTGTAGCTCTGATCTGGGTTCAATAGGCAGGGTTGTCTTTAGCTGAGCCTTCCGTACATCAGGGGTCATGGGTAGGGGGCCCAGGACTTGTCCTACTTGGAAGTAGGGGTATCTGAGTGCCTAAAATGGTGTTCAGAAACAATTACTAACACAAAAATTAATACTGTCTTTATAAGAATAATTAAAACATTGATGTCAAAAATTTACTGAATTGAAATAATTTGAGTTCTTCTCCAACCCCTTACTTTCACTGATTACAGGACTCTTTGCACATTTATATTTGTTAACCGTTATTACTTAAGTCTGAAATATGACATCTTTGTGACAGATGTACAGACAGGGCAGAACAGGGGTCCCTGGACTTGATGTTATGTTTGGGCTCTATACACTACAAATGCCCTCAACTAGGAGTAACACAAAAAATGCAAATATTTAAATATACTTTGGGGTTGATATATAGTACAGTTAATATGCAGCATGTCTAGTCTAGTCAAAGTATAGATGTACTATTAAATAGTCATATAGTCATTATTAGGGCTGACAAGCTGCGCGTTGAATCACCCGCGAAACTCAACGCGCAGCCTGTCAGCGATCTACGGCTCTGTCTATAAGCTAGCGTTCCTTCTAAATACAGGTGACGTAGTTTTAGTGCTAATCAAAGAACCGGCTTTACTGATGAGATGCGCTTAATATATCGTGCGGTGTATACCAGTATATACCGCCCAGCCCTATATATTAGTACATTTATTAAAATGTATAAAAATTATTTTTAACCCATCCAAGTGCACACACACACAGCAGTGAGAAGAGCTCAAGGGTCTCACTTCAGTCATGATATCAAAGGTGGAAAGAGAGCTGGTTATTCATTCCCACCAACTACAATCCGTGCCAGACCTGGGACTTGAACGCCAAACCTTTGGGTTACATGTCCAGCGCCTTATCCATTAGGCCACAACTGTCATAACTGGCATGTATATATGTGCACCTTAATTTTGCCTTTGTGCCTATATATTATGCATATATGTGCATATATCCTCATATTGGTTCTGCCCATGTGGGTCATACTTATTTTTTTTGGGTGCAATTCATTCGAATGATCACACCTAGCCCACTCCTGAAGCTACCCTTTATAGAAGTAGTGCAAAATCATGATTTAAAGTGCATTGAATTTATAAACATGCGCATTCTCTGGGATCAAACTCATGATTTCATGATTACATAGCATTATACAATGTGTAACCAACTGAGCAACACCAAACCCCAAATATGATGGAGATAAAAGAGTACAAGACATTTTAAGAAAAATGCTCTTTTGCTGTTCGAGGCTCAATTGTAGCATACGCTCTGATGGGTAGTATTTCAGGGATTTGGACAAACGATACAGGCATATTAGTTGGAGGACAGGTTAATTCAAAGAATTAGCTACAGTAGGAGTTTATTATACGTTTTGATGATGTCTTATTGCAGAATTGCTTTTACAGTCGTGGCTAGAATACTGAAGTATTTATCATAGCCTAATGCCAAAATTACAGGAATGCCTTGTCTGAGTAATGAAAACTAAACTTATCACTTACCTCGGTGAAAGACACGTTTGTCAAAGAAACCTCTCCTTCAAGGCTCAGAGCGATGACACGATCCAGAGATATACGATGCTGGAAAGTGCCAACTTCACTTCCATTCAAATACACCTTCAGATAGAAATGACTTTATTCAGATACCTTCATGCCTTTACTCGATGCACCCAGTGGATAGGAAAATCAAAACACACCTGATAATTTTCAGTATTTATGGCAATCATCAGGTCAAAGTCGCTCCCCTGTTTTAAAGCTAATTCCAGTTTCTCCTCTTCTCCCCATGACCCATGCTGGCGGCTGTTCAGGACCATGCAGTTGCTCTTGAACTGGGGCTTGATCTGAAGAGCAATGTCATCTCCTTCAGACTCTCCACACTTCAGGTTCACCATGAAGCTGGAATGATTGAAGACAATGTTAAATAAAGTCAACTAGCTACTTAAACACACTCACATTTCTAGTGAGATTCACCTCTCACATCCAGAAGGAACAGATCCCTGAATAAAGATGGCTTTCCCAGCTTTCAATCCTCCAGAGATATGACTCACATAAGGGATGCTCTGCATGGTAAATATAGAATTCATGAAAAGTTTTCACAGCTGACTTGTATACCATGATTTCGAAAATGCACCAGTTAATTTAGAAAGACTACAATACACCAGGAGTGTAAGAAAGTCTGAGAGATCACTCACGAAGCTGGAAATGGTCTGAAAGCTGGACTGGAACTCTGACTTGAACATGAAGCTCATGTTGTCGATCTGGTGGGCTGATGCACAGGTGTTCTGAATGAGCTCTGCAGATGGTGGTCTTGGTTTTATAGTTTCGTTGGGTAGGAGTGGTCTAGCCTTCAGGGGGATTTTAGCCACAAGGCATTTCAAAAAAGTGTTGAGTTCATTTTGGCTTAGTTTTAATTTGTGTTCTCACAACTGTTTTGCCCAAAGCCACATTGTGCATCAGCGTGCAAAGCTTATAAGTTAATCTGAGCTGACATTTTCATGCCTTTCCTGTATGATTGTTGGACTTTATAACAATTAACTTCATAGTCACCTGATGTCAGAATTTTACTAGCAGATACTTGTAGATACTTTATTATTATTTCTTCTGGTCTAACACATTTTTGTTAAATAGTGAGCCTGGAGCACAAAAGTCATCAGTAGCACAGGCATATTTGTAGCAATAGTCCAAAATACATTAAATGGTTTAAAATGATTTTTCCTTTCTTATGCTAAAAATCATTTGTAATTGTTCCCCTGTAAGTATATATAAAAACTTAATTTTTAATTAGTAATATGCATTGCTAAGGACTTCAACTGGACAACACTTTCTCAGATTTTAAAATAGTTGTACAAATCTTGATGGTTTTCTGCTCTTCTGTCACAATTAGTATAAAAGCTGTCAAAAGTATAAAAACCATCATGAAACTCATTTCTTTATCTTGGTCTTCAGAGTATTCTGCATCAACCTTGTATTATGTATCGACTATTCAATGTTTCAAAATAATGAAATCTATCTTTTATTTTCTTTTATATTCTACGGTTGTATTGTATTGATTGATACAGCGCATTAATGTTGTAAGATGATCGTGTGACAGCAGTGGCAGTGTGACAGGTCATGTAATTTATAATATGTTGTGAAATACTAACTAAACCTGTTCCAGCCAGAGGGCAGACCTCTGACTTTGATAACCAAATGCCTTGCTCAGTTAGTAGAATTCTCACAAGGTCATGAAGGTGAACAGCAACATGCAAGATAACAACATACTGCTCTTGAGAATCTACCTGGGCTCACAATTCATCTCTGAATGGATGGATTTCCAATAAACACCACTTAAACGACGTCAGAGTGACTATCAGCTGTAGCTTTTGCTTATGTTTGACAACTTCCAACAAATAATTACAGACTATAAAAACCACTGTAAATTGTTGTGTTTTGGAAAACTTACATTACAATTACATTCCTTGCAGTTCACTTTGTCAAGAATCAAACGAAACTTTTGGTGAAATATGAATATGAAATATGAAATCTATATAAAGACTGACTTTCACTATAAAGTGTCTCTCTCCCCCTAGTTAAATCTTGTGTATTTAAGGTCCCGTTTATGATTCAGTCCCCGCAGAGCTCTGTGAGTTTTTCCCTGTAGAAGCGTTTTCCTTGTTCCGTGTCTTGTGTTTGGATTTCCCCGTGTACCGACTCAGCTTTGCTTTTTGGATTATCATTTTGTTTTGCCCCTTCCTGACTCTGTTTGCCGACCCTGCTTGTATTCTGGTCTATTCTTGTACACCGGCTTCTCTATACCTGTTTGCCGTTGTTTAAACCCTGCCTGTTTGACTTTGATTATTGTTATTGTTGAATATTAAGCTAGCAAATGGATCTCAGTTCCCTTCATCACTCTCATAAAGCAGTTATGTTGGTTAATTCTTTCAGTACCATATTGTCAACATGCCAGTTTATGCATAAGGAGTAATAAAATGAGTAATCTGATCACCCGATGATGGAAATAAAATAAGACCCGTTTACTGAAGGGAAAAGCCAGTTAGATCTGGTGTGAAAGACATTCATAGGCATTATTGCTTTACCTAAAATCTGAATTTTACTGAACATTTGCATTTAGTGAGAACAAGCCTAAAGAAGAATCTAACCCTATTCTGACTAAGAAATCCTTGGTGCTATTAAGTTATGAATGTGATCGTTTCTGGCTCTAGCTTGCTTTACGTCTAAATGTAAAGAACAAATGATTTGGTTTAAGCTGTAAGCTGTTTTAACTTTCAGTGACGTTGATACAGGAGCATGACAGTAATTTACAGCGTGTTATAAAAACGTTTCTGCCTTTGATAGATGTCAGAGCAGCTCGGGGCAGACACTCAGATTCTCACAAAACTGAAGATAAATCATTTTCAGCCAGCGAACACAATGGAAGATCTTCTTTCTCAGTCTTTCTTTATTTGAAGGGTTAAAAATGTGCGTCAAGGCTTTATACATTATACATTAAGAATTTATTGAGGTGTTCAGTGAACCCATTACATGTTCAAAAACTTTAGAGACTTCAATTACACTTGTCTTTTCTTTTTGTATTTTTACCAGGGACTTCCTCAAAGGATCCACCTGGTGGCGCTCTTTACCCTAAAGTAAGCTGTTACTGTACTCACTAAAGAAGATGGGGACTTTGCCCAAGACTGTGTTCAAAATCATGCATTTTTTTAAATGTTTAAAATATTTGAATGTAACAAACTGATCATATGCGAGGATAAACAGCAGCTATATCTGGTGAAGTTTGTGTGAGTTTACAAAGAGTCAGATTTGAAAAATAATATTCATAAATAAAGACCCCACCATGCTGAGAAAACAGAACTTCTGAAGAATCTTCACGTATCACAAGGACTCAAATGGACCGGAATGAGCTGAACCCATTCACTCTTACACATCTGACTAGATGGATAAGATTATCGGCAAGCAGATGTAATTTCACTCTGTTTATTAAGACTTCAAAAAATACAGCACACAAGTTTAGCTACAGACAACTTTTTGGAGCTTACTGTGTTTTGTGAAACAAAGGCAAATAAATGTCTAGTGAACTATTAATTTAAGACGACACTGTTGTCCAGTCATCAGCCAAATGTTTTTTAGCCTTGTGCAATGTCACCGGGTTTCATGTTTTTGAAGGAAATAGGAATTGACAGAGGAGGACAGTAAGCCGTTGGTCGGTACTTCTTAAAAAACCTTCTTGAAAGTCACTGATTATCCTGATTTTGGCTGCTCTTTTTGATCTCTTAAAGGTCTCGGAATCAACCACCCTGTAAATTAATGGCATTTAACTCAATTCTAAATGAAACAAACCATAAAAATGCTGAGTTGAGGTGGCTGTGAAGTAGATTGTGGCCCTTAAGATGTTGTGTTTCCTCACATGTCCTCGCCCATCAGCAGCGGCTGCAGGAAGAGTCCAGCCGTTCCCAGAATACACACCAGGACAAACACCCACAGAAAGATCCTGTCAATCACCATCGCCACATACTTCCAGTCGTCCTGGACCTTTAGAGACGAGGGTGGGAAGAGCAAGACACGAACAGGATCAGATTTGACATGCACATTTCTAAGGCCTCTAAATGATCAAACTTTGCTGTTAAACCTGTTTCTGCTTCATCTTTTCTGCCGTCTGACGGATAGTTCAGAGCTGTTTATCCAGTAAAAGCTAGTGTACTTGTAGAAACACTTCTCAAGTCAGATCTGGACTGATTTTAATAAAGTAAGCGTCAGAATAACTTTGGTCATATCTTCCATTGAACTCTTACTGGACTGAAGCAGCTCATCGATGATTCATCGAGAAGAATCTGATCATCAGGATCTTTTGAGGAGCTTTACTTGCACTGTTTACACTCAGCGGAGCAATGATTTTCACAAGCCTCCATATATTTACTCATATTCTCACTATAATCACACTGTACCAGCTATAGAAGCCTAATGGATCAAATATGACTCTCAGCAAAAACAAACAAAAACACATAAGCAAACTATTTTCTTCTTCTTCTTTTTCTTTGTCTAAAGATTCATTAAACTTATCAATTTCACAAAATTACAATATTATTTCATGAGTCAAGTTTAAAATGAAAAGACAGACGACTCCTAGCCATAAGTTCAGCAGCACCAGACAGAAGTGGTCAGCAGCAGACTGTTCTTGCCTCTCTTTCTAGTCTCTGTGCACAGCCAGCATAGACTGCTCTGTCAGCTTC
>JAUCNO010001368.1:671745-683807 GCA_032353835.1 Enteromius viviparus | reverse complement strand
TACATTACCATCACTCTGTTCTCCTACTTGATAATGTTCAGTGCTTTGCTACAATCTGTATTGTTAAAAGCGCTATATAAAAGTGACTTGACTTGACAAAACCTTCAATTTCTATAAATTGTGTACCCAATAACAATGATAATCTCAGGTACTGATAATGTGCTTTGTATAATCTTAACGTTTTATTCAAATTTATTTGTTTGCGATATTCCATAAAAAATTACAATGGATAATATACATAATTTTAAGGAAAGAAGAATGGCCAAACTGTGAACTGTAAAACAAGTGCGCGCCATGACAAATACAGTATAAAGGGGTCATCAGACGGCCATTTTATCAAGCTAATATACTTAGGGTACACTAGTTTTATAATTACTAGATTTGTTATTTTAAATCAGTGCTATTGGTCTGTTGGTTTTACAAATATGACTGTAAACTTTAGCTGCATTCATCATGGAATTAATTACAACATTATTAGGAAATGCGAATGCAAAGATTCCTTATACTCTTTTGAAGGTAAAGCTGGATCATAAATTATTGCATGAACATAGACATAGATATCGTGAATAAATGATGAATTCTGTGTTCATTATTACAACCAACAACAACAAAAAAACGGAAGGTTATTTTGGGGATAAAAAAAACAAACAAAAAAAAAACACTGAGTGGATTTTCCCAATTATAGGATTGTTGCACACTGTCAAGATACATTTCAGTTTAACCACATGTAAAAGTGACTTTAGCAAATGATGACCCCTTTAATAAGGGGCTTGCAGAGCCTGCTCACAGGCTCTTCTGGCTGCAATTTTGTTGTGCCTTATGCTGTTGTCACAAATGGCATGGACAGAGAAACCACTTGTCACTTTGTGTCTGGTCAGGGCACAGTGTAAATCCTAAATTCCTAAAATGTAGTATAATACATTTTAGCATAATAAAAGTTTTTATTGAAGACTTCATATGTTTCCTCTGAGATCATACCTTGACCTCTCTGAGATTCATGCACTCCTCCCAGGAATAGAACTTCCTCTTCATTCTGTAAGAACAACAATGACCAATATATCTCCATGGTTTCATTACCAACAAACGGCTCTGGTAAACTCTCCAGCAGCTAAAAGCAGGACTCAATGAGACCTGAGCCTGAAAGTCGACATGGAATTATGTAAGAGAGAGCAGAGCTGATCCTAAGGCAGGCTTGGCTGCTTTCACTGCTTTTGCCGTCACACAGCTATCAATTTGCATAGTGACCGCCTGTTCCTGCACAGTTACTACACGTAAGAGGAGCATTTATTATTTACACCACCAGCCCCCATTGACTGAAAAGATGTGTCTTGGAATAAATTGCACTTCCAATACAAATCCAATAGGGAAGTATGTGTGGGGCAGGTTTGTTGTGACTCTTACTATCACAAAACAATGCAATAATGTATAGTTACATCAATGAAACCAATATCTGTACAGATGCTGTTTTGTTTGCTTGTATCAGATTTTTTTAATGTCAAGGGTTTCAGTAATACTCAAATAGTCTTAGCATAGAACATGTAAACCAAAGAGGCTGATTAATTAGGCACTACAGGATAAAATACAAGCAGTTACAGAAAACCATACCAAATGGTTTTCAATATTAAACAGAGTAAGAGTCTTCTTTGTCTTTAAAGCAATCGGTTTCTCTTTAGAATAGGTGTAAATCTAGTATACTCTTATAATTGATCCCATTTTCTTTGCACTTAACAATTTATCAGATGTGAGAAAGGTATTTGAGGTGTTATTACAATTTTATAAAAGTAAAAACTTATAAACTTATTTTAATGAAAGTAAATAAAAATAGTAACGTGTCCAAAAAATGTGTAAATGTAAATGTGTCAAAAAAGGCAATTATGATTTCATGTTGATCTTAAATATAACTTATTCAGCATTATCTACACTATGCTTTAAGACAATGGACTGGTCTAATAAATGCCTTAATCTGGTGCAATTTTTTAGGCAATATGTATACTTCATTACCTGTGATATTCAACAACCCCCCGCATGCCGTTTGGTGGCTGATGAAACAGTTTAAATTAGTAATTAATCTGCATAATTATTTAAACTGACAAGCATTCTAAAGAAGATTATCCAATATCATTGTGGCTTGGAAGTTTCTTCAGAAGGTTTCTTCAAACAAATTTGATGAGCGGAAGAGTATAACAGATGCCTTTGGTTTTGGGCACAGCATAATTGTTTGACGCACCTTTTGATGGCCACTAGCTCTCCAGACTCATTGCTTTTCCCCATCAGAACACTGCCGTAGGTCCCATCACCTAGCTGCTTGAGTGTTGTGTAACGGTTCATCTTCACTCTCACCAAAAGAAACAGTACTGACGGACGGATGTCTCTCCTCTCAGATCACCTGATCATATCGGTCCTGATGAGCTTAAGAGAATTCAGGCAGTGAACGCCACTCCATCCCACTATTGGCACTGAAAAAAAATATAGAAAATAGAATACAATGCTGTTTATTGTTTCTGCTGTAGTGTTGTATCATGTTGCTTAAATGTAATTTAATTGATGGCAAATTCATTTGAAGAACAATTAGTCATGTAATTATCTATAAAATACATGTGCAGTTCGGTAATTGAGTTAAAAAAAAAGTATCCATGGACCTTTAAACAGTGCATAGTCTCTATAAAACAGAATTTGTGATCACCTTCACTACTGCATGATTTTATTCTAAAAATAGTATTCATACTAATGCTTTAAGGCTTAAAGCATTAGTATGAATACTATTTTTAGAATAAAAATAAAGCAAATGGTCATGACTTTTTGACTTGATTACCTGTTTACCTTTTATTAAGTACTCCATGTAGTCTTCAATGAGTATGAGTATTAATATGAAATCATGAAAGCTTCATGATGAATAGAAAATGTCTTCATGTCTATTTTTTAACGGACTATAGCATGTCACACCAGAGAACTACTCATGTAGTCAATAATGAGATCTCTAAAAGTAAACATTATACATCAATTTACAAATAAAACACTTTTGTGAGCGCAGTGAACCTTCCCAGAATTGTATTTTAGATTTGAACTGGTTATTTGATAAATGCAGTCACATGTGTTCCAGCATTATTGTTTTAGAAAAGCACACTACAACAACTAAAAAACAAGCCTAAAAAAGTGGTTATTGCAGAAGTGAGTCAATTGATTTAATTCTTGCTCCTGCAAATCTACATTGTTCAGTTAGCACGATAGGTGATCATGTTAAACATTTATTTTTCAGAGTATACAACAGTCTTATGGGTTAAATGAGCCAGCCAAAATACTAAATTACACACACCAGTTAGATATAGACATCTTGCATCACGATCATGCTTTTGTGACTAGAACTGCTCTCCACCAAACAAAAAAAAAATATGTTCAATGTGTGTGTGCACTTGTAAAGCTATATTTGTGAGGGCTGGTTTGAGTTTTAGATTAGAGTGAGGACAGTTTTGTAAAGTGAGGACATTTTGGCCTCACTTTCTGGGAGCCCTTTAAAGACCTGTTTGAGGGTCAAGCGTTGGTTTTAGGGGTCAAGTTATAATTGGGTAAAGGGTAGGTTTAGGCTAAGGGTTTAGGTAAAGCTCTTAGTTTTGATGGGTAGGGTTAGGGTCGGGAGCTAGAGCATAGAGAAGTAAACAATGTTCAATGTTTTTCGTTTGTTTGTTTGTTTGTTTTATTTATGTTTTAAAGACTGCATGATACCAGTGCAGGGCAACACTTTAGGTTTAGGCTAAAGATTGTCACATTAGTCAAGTCAATCAATCCAAACCATTCAAAAATGCAAATAAACAGTAGACAGAAAACACACAGCTAACACCACTGCACTGAAACGTAACCTAAATTCCAATACATTATAAACATGCACAAATACACCAGCGTTCTGTATGGGAGGAAAGGTTCACAAAACAGACCCCTGCCAGTAATCTGGTTTAAGAAGCATTAGTGGATCTACTAAGGACACAAGGAGTTAAGATGCTCCTCAAGGTCACCCAATAAGCTGAACACGTGTGAATTAACATGGGGCAGAAATCAGCCTATAAAAATAAAATGTTAATAGAGACTGCATTTAAACATTACCAGCATTATCTGTCAACCATTAGGGTTATTTATTAGTACTGCATCGTGAAAACGTTTAATAAACCACTAGAGTAACGTCATTGATTATTGTTCACTATTATTAATCTGAAATGTGTTTTTACTTGTTTCTTTTGTGTTGACTGTAACGTTGAATGTTATGCTCGTTCACATGCTCTTCCGCGCAATTTTGTATTGCAAACTCACCCGTTGTGTTGGCACTCCTCCCTGTTAGTCGTCGCCTGTGTTTGTAGATATGATAGATGTGTTTAAGAGAGATACTACGTGAGTTTATCTCTCTGTTAAAGAGGTGTGATCCATTCTCACCCTGGCAACCGACACTCTCGACCGATAACAACACGCAGCCAGCCGGAAGTCTGGAGTCACGTGGATACGCAAAGGCTTATGGAGTTTGTTGTTCAATTTTTATTTTTACTTCTTCGGTTCCGCTGACTTTCATAAATTCACGTATGTCATTTACCATAAAAGCACAAAAGCATCTTATTTAATGTTATCACAATTTAATGTATTTTTAATACTCCAAGTTTAACTAACCAATTTCACCCAAAGAAATTGACGTCCCGTGACATCCCGAGCTGTTTTACCGAAAGGTGGCGCAATATGTTCACTTTTCAGATGTATAAACATGCAACTAGTCTAAATAACTAGCAGTTTGCCAAGGGGTAATCTGTAGCCTAATACAAATTAGACCGATAGGCCTATAAACATAATTTTTAATTGAAAATGGAGAATTATAACTTGAGTAAAATGCTTTAAAAAAAAGAATGCTATTTACACATCTAAATTTTTTCCAAATAAATGTGATCATTATAATATAATAACTTTATCTTTAACTGGATTCAAGATGTTTTTAACATTGCAAAACAAATTGTCATGTTAGCAGAGAGATTACTAGTTCACATGACTAACAATTCCACAAAAAATATAAAATATCATAATGAAATCAAAATATTCAACTGACAGGTGACAGAACTGATGGAGTTGAAATCTGTAGGTTGAAAACCTGTAATTGGCATTAGTAATTTAATACATAAATGACTGTAGCATGAATGACTGTATTAAAACAAACAGATTAAGTATGTTATTGTTTATAAAGCTTTAGAGTCACATTCAAGTGTTTTGATGCATCATTGGAACACAAAATTGTAAGATGGTGATATCTGACAGTGTTAACAAATTTGGCACATTTTTCACAAAAGAGATCAGAGTCAGGACAGTTTTGTAAAGTGAGGACATTTTTTGGACATTTTTAAACCTAATAGCAGTTACAACTGCTGGACATGTTTTTTCCATTAAAAATTCATCTGAAATCGTCACTAGGTGGCAGCAAGCCTCTGTCTTCATAATCGAATCAATAATTTTATGATTTGTTCAGAGGACTTAGATGGATAGTATGATCAATGAGACAGGGCAAGTGTTTCTCTTTATAAATGATTCCTTGATGACTCAACTTGATTTATTCAAAAATGCAGATTCATTTAACATGTTTGCTTGAAGATGCTTTGACAAAGGTCTTTCTAAAATGTCACTTAATATTAACTATGAAATCACAAATGAAGCTCATACATCTTTTGTTTAAATTCAGTTTGCATTTGCATACTCCTTTTTTACCTAATAGGCCTAATTAAAATGCTGCCATTTGTCTTATTTCGATACCAATCGATCTTGTACCGGAGGTGGGGGTGGTTGTACAGAACGTAGAAATCACTTTAATTTCCAAATAAATCTAACCAGTTTGAAGTGAAATGTTGGCCCCAACAATGCTGTTGCATTTTTTTTTTTTTTTTGTTATTATTAGAATTCTTTTCACCTGTCTATACACAAAATCTTAACTTTTTTTTCTTTTACTTTTTAATTTCTGAAACCTGACACTAAAAGTACATTTATTTCAGTAATTCTGTATAAAAACTGTAAAGTAATTCCTTCTGCTGACCAGCTTTTTAAAGAGGATTTGGCACCTCCAAAAGGCTTTGGCTCATACTGCCAAAAGCACCAAAAGTTAGTTAAATGACGATGGTGTTGGTGTTCTTGACTGTCCAGCAAACTCACTAGACCTATTAATCCACTATTTTCAAGAGACCAAAAAATGCAGATGACCTGAAGGCCACGGTCAAGGAACCCTGCCTTCCGTACCAACTCAGCAGTGCCACAAACTGATTACCTTCATGCCATTCCGAATTGAGGCTGTAATTAAACCAAAAGGAGCCCCTAAGTGGATATACAGTAAATGAACATACTTTCCAGAAAGTATTCTATTTTATTTGAGATGAATTGGTGGGTTTCTGATAAATGTCAGCCTAAATCATTAAAATAAAAAAAATAACTAAAGACGTAAACTGAAAAAACGGGAATGTCCTAATTTATTAAACTCGAAGAAAAAAAATAAGTTAACAATTTTGTTTTTTTTTTGTTTTTTTACAATTAAATGAAAAACGTAAAATAAAATGTAGCATGTTAGGTGGAGGGTTAGGTTATGAATTGTACAATTATCTGCATTTAAAACAATAGAAATCTATGTATGACCCCTTTTACATGGCTAGCTAAATATGTGTGCATGCGTGTGTGTGTGTATGTGCATGTCACTTATCACAGTCAGAGTGCAAATTTACACTGATTGAAAGCCCTGAATGAGAGTCAAACACTCTTAACAGTCAGAGAGGTCAGAGTGCTGTCCCACAGTGGAAGTGCTGCTGAGTGTTTATACCAAAATTAGATGAATGTTAGCAGGTGAAAGCCAGTGGGCCATATTGTTTGATACAGGCCCCTGAAGGTCAGGCCGGATGGGCAGTGAGGTAGAAGATGTCATATGTCAACATGATGGTAGTTACTGTTCTTTGTTTTTGCACTTTAATCGGAAGGGCTTTGTGTGGCTTAGACCTCACCCAAAACAAAACACACCCTAATAGTAGCAGTAACTACAGCACCAGTATTACAAGGATTTTCATTTTGTAAGCCAACAGAACTGTTATGTGTTATTTGCCATTATGTAGTGGTGATTTCCTGTGTTACGTAGGTTTGTTTTACACTAAATGTATTTGCATCTTTGGATCTAAACAGTTGTCCTGGTATTTAAGGCCAGTGATACAAAAATCAAAATGACCATACATTACCATCACTCTTTACCTATTTGATAATGTTCAGTGGTTTGCTACGATCTGTATTGTTAAAAGCGCTATATAAATAAAAGTGATTGATTGATTGATTGATTGATCAAAATATAAATAAACGGTACATAGCTTAATATTTTTTCTTTTTCTTAATGCAAGAGTAATCCATTCAAATTCAGCATGATTTGGTTTGCGTTGGGATTCATTAGCCATCACAGTAAAGAGGGATATATCCTGCAGATGTCTGATTAAATTTCATAGGGGCGTACTTTACTCTGCCACCTCCATTTCCACATTCAGTGTTGGAGCCACACACATGAAGTGACCTGGCTATGACATTTGTAATACCTTTCATGCTTAACATAGCAAGGCATGCAGTTGTTTATTTATTTTTAATTTGTTGTCATTATAAATGTCCATGTTGTGTTTTATTCAAAATAGTCTCACGACCAATTCGTGTGTATTTTTATGACTTCACTCATACAATTTTGCACGATTTGTCTAAACCCTAGTGAAGGACAGATCATTCATATAAATTCACTCAACTCTTTCAATTGAGGTCAAAACTACACAAACCCTCAAAGTAAAAGCAATGAAGTGCTGACAGGTGGGATTTTGAAATTGCAGCGTGTGTTCAGAAATACTTAACTATTTAATATTACAAATTTCAGTAAGGGATCATGATTTAAGAACACCTACACGATGTTAATGCAGTAATTCTTTCAGTGAAATAAGCAGCCTTTTGGTTTGGATGTATCTTCAGGCTTAGTGTTTTCCACATTTGTTGTGTAAACACAGATGTGCACAGTGTGTCATTTTACTACATAGATGACATGATCCTCTTGTTGTACACATGATGAATTCAGTTGGTGATCAAAAGTTTGGAAACATTCTAAATTTGGACCCTTTGATGATACTTGTGTGCTATTGATCTTTTGATACATTGCATAATTTTATTTAGATATGTAAATGGCCTGCATTTAACATTTATTAATATTTTGTAAATTTCCTGGAGACCTAATAGTCTGTTAGGAGTTGGCAGTATATTTGAGGAACAAAAAAGAAAACTAAAGTATGTACATTTTTAATAGAGAGTGTCACCCGGGAGATTGGATCTCTAAGCAGGCTGCATAATCTGTGTACAGGAAGCAGCAGCCCCTGCTTTGTGTGTGGCATGTAGTTTGACTTACAGCCAAATGGTAAAAGTTAGGCCTTAGGTATAAAAGTGTGATTGGAAATAAAGTGGTAAACGTGTGTCATATTTGCCATAAGGGGAAACACCTGAGAAACATACAGAAAGTAATATTTGAACTGCATGAAAATACTTAGTAATGCTTGGAAACCTCAGACTTTGTTCCTGAAAAGGAAATTATTGACAATTAAGACATTAATCAATACAATCTTAATATTGACAATGTACATTGCGGCTAACATGCTATTTCAACAAATACAAAGAAATTAATTCTATTTAAAAAGATAATCAGATCCACTTGCTCTACAGCAGTATCAACATTTTGTATTGTAATATTTTTAAATCATCACCTGGTCATAAATCAAACAGTACCCCTAACCTTTGACCCCCTAAAACACACCTGACTGTGCTACACCTGACAGCCAGGTGTGCCTGCTTATGTTAAGTTTTGCACTGTCCATTGATTATAAGTGTGAGTGTGAGTGGGTGTGATGTGTGTTTATAGTACGCATCAGATTACAAAGAGCAGAATTAGGGGCCGTTGACTGCACTCAGCCTTGTTGGGCTCATAGTTTGTACTAAATACTTTCCCCTGTATGTTTATGTTGGGCAGCTTCTGCTTGTTGTTCTTTGTTCCCCCTCATTACCCTAGAACGCTAAACATCAGCGCAGCCTGAAGGCAGGGGCACACACTGGAGGTCACTACAGAGAGGCATTTTATCTCTGTAAACCATTTATTAGAAATTGTGTTTAGACCGTAAACCAAGTGTAATGAAAAACTAGGGTATGTATATATATATATATATATATATATATATATGGATGAAATTTTACTTTTTGCTTTTATTTTATTTATTTATTTATTTTCTAGTCACAAGTAATATGATTTTCTGCTGTCAAAGTAAAATTGTTGATTTACTGTAATGTATATTTGATAACTTTTTTCTAAATTTATAATTGATATGTTTTGTTGTCTTTGTCCCTGTACTTTACTCTAGAATACTGTGACACTTACTGGACAGGCTGTGATTGAACAAAATTGGTTGTATTCCACATAACATTAATGCATTGATTGAAACAAAAGCACAAGAATACTGTCTATAAAAAATGTGCTGTAAAGAAAATAAATAAATCTGCCATTTTCAAACCTGTTAGATTTATCCACAAATCGTTTATATTTATATATATATATACCTATAAAAATATATTTTCCACAAAAAAAAAAAACATAAATGAGCTACCTATCTATCTATCTATCTATCTATCTATCTATCTATCTATCTATCTATCTATCTATATATCTATCTATCTATCTATATCTATGTATATAGATAGATATAGATGTATAGATATAGATATATCTTTTTTATGCAAATTTGATTATTTTTATTTAAGATTATCATAAAGAACATTATTGTTTTAGTAAAAAATTCATAATTTGTCTCATTCTAGATTTTTGGTTCCTTCCCCAACAACTGGAGCACTTTTCAGATGCAATTTAACGAATTGCACAGTAATTTCTGCTGGTAAATTTGCCTTTATGTTTTTTAAAATGGTTATGACTCTAAAAACCGTCCTTTGTTATTTCATAATGTCCTCATAGATTTACAAAATTACTTTTTCACTGTTGAAGTCTTATTACGTCAATATCTATTTTAAAGATGAGAAATCTAAAGGCCGGAGACCGGTGGCATCAGTATCTAGCCTGACAGAGAAAGAAGAAGATTTTATGGTATGTTTAAAGATTATACTTACAAAAGGTTGAGCTCAAAGATATACTAAACAAGAGTTAAACTTTTTATAATCAGATATAATTTGAGCCTGCCGCACAGCATTTCCACAGTAAACCACAGAGTGTGGTTTCCTCTTTAAGTATGTGACAGACAGACGTGTATCAGTTCTTCAGAGAACAGGAAACACAGAGTTGAAAAATGGTGGTAAAATAGTTAGTGAAAAGTAAAATAGGACTAGAAATGTCAGGGTACCCCCATTTATTCCTGGGAAATTGTATTTGTTTTATTTACTGGAACATTTGGAAATAGTTCAGAATGATGTGACTGATGTCAGGAGGAAGTTATCAGCATGGTGAATCATAACTGTGATGTCATTCAAAACCAGTAACAGCACTTCCCCTGTGAAAATTTTTTTGTCTTTTGAAATTAATGAAAATGACTTTTGTAAAAGATAAAAATAAAATATTTTGATTTGTGTTTTCTTTTCTCCTAAGATGTGTAATCAAGTTCGCGTGAAAAGCAAAGAGTCGGAGGATTTAAACGGAGATTGCAAACTGATTAATTCCTTAGGAATAGTCACTAAAATACAGAATCCTGCTTCATTAGGTAAGATTGGGTGATTTCATAATAGGGTTTAAACATATTTAAACAAATAAAATCCTAACCCTTACTTTTTTAAACTCAATTTCTTCTCAGTCAACAACAACAACAACAACAACAATCATTATCAAGGGGCATGGACTGATCAAGGTGAGCAACCCTGAGAAAAAAAAAAGTTCCTTAGTTTGATTGTTTTAAAGAATCTGATTGCTAATTTACATGTTTATCAATGTCTACAAGATCAATGGAGGATGAAAAGAGACGCCCAGCCAGACAGTGACACAAAAGATAAGGATTATGATGGTACTAATCTTGATTTGCCTTTAAAATGAATTAATATTATACTACATTAAGTCAGGCTGATGGTGTTGTCATCTCAAATTATCATTTATATACCTCTTGTAGAAACTTTTGGTAAATTTTGTTGCTCTACACTCCTAGAAAATATATGGGGAAAACATGTATTTTTGACATTCTTTAAAAAGTATAAAACTGAATGAAAGTTATTGCTCTTGACTAGTGCTTTAGGAAGTTTCCTTGATGTAAGGTTAAGATCATTTTGAAAACAGAGAGGACATTATAAGAGAACCCGTCGGGTAACCATCCTCTAAACAGCATATCTAAAGGTATAGAGACAAAAACAAAAAAGCATTGGTCTACCATTACAAGTGGTGCTTGCAAAGGTTCTGCGTGATTCACTTTAAAGGGTTAATTCACCCCAAAATGAAAATTAAATTAAGATATAAGAAAAGCTATCTGACCCTCCATAGACAGAAACACAACTAAAAATGAAACATAGTAAATACATCGGTAAAAGAGTACTGTATGTCACATCAGTGGCTCAACTTTACTTTTTTTAAGGAAAGAAATCAAAATAATAATTTACTGAACCATTCTTCTCCCCTGAGTTATGTCTACAGCCATTTAAGAGAGTATTACAACACATATGTGCGGTTTCCTCTAGATTACAACTACAGATTATGTTCATGAATGTACTTTCCCCTGGATGTGAACAAGGCCGATTACGTCAAAAGCGTTCATATTGCGTTGTTGTGATACTCCCCAAAATGGCGAAGGACTCAGGGAAGAAGAATGGTTCAGAAAATTTTTATTTTTGTTTAGATCACATTGTTTACAGTTCAACCGGCATACATGTTGCTGAGCCGAAGAGTGAAACATTTACATGTTCACTTAAAGGAGAAGTTCACTTTTAAAAAAACTTTTGCTGATAATTTAATCACCCCATGTCATCCAAGATGTCCATGTCTTTCTTTCTTCAGTCGAAAAGAAATTAATGTTTTTGACGAAAACATTCCA
>JAUCNO010001368.1:658006-671645 GCA_032353835.1 Enteromius viviparus | reverse complement strand
TGACAATCTGATAAACTCTATGCGAAGAAGATGTGTTGCACTGCATGAGGCAAATGGTGGTCACACCAGATACTGACTGGTTCTGAGTCCCCAGACCCCCAATAAAGCAAAAAACTGCACATTCTAGGGTGGCCTTTTATTGCGGGCAGTATAAGGTACACCTGTGCAGATCAGCATCTTGATGTGGCACACCTGTGAGGTGGGCTGGATCTCAGCAAAGCAGAAGTGCTCACTATCACTTATTTAGACTGACTTGTGAACAATGTTTGAGAGAAATGGTTATATTGTGTATCTGGAATGAATTTTAGATCTTTAAGTCCATCTTATGAAAAATCGGAGCAGAAAAAAAAGCTGTTGCGTTTATATTTTTGTTTTGTGTAAATAGTCTTTTTTCACTAATGCAAATTTAGATAATTTAAATAAATTAATTATTTAATAATTAATTATTTATTATAATTAATATTTAGGATGTTTTTAATTGATGTAAAGTGACAGTGAAGGTTTTTATAACGTTAGAAAAGATTTCAGTTTCAAACAAATATGTTTTATTCATCAAAGACTGAGCATAAACAAAAAAGTGTGAAAAATGTTTGCGAAAAATGAAATGCTATTTGTAATGGCATACAATTAAAACACAGGTAACATGAAGCCTCATTCCTTTTTTGTTTAAATTTCTTTTTACATTATACCCCTGAAGTTCAGTACCATGGACAGATCACTAAATGACCAGTTGGAGCTCCTGCCTTCAAGTGTTTTCAAGGGTCATAAAACAACACTTTTTATGAATACATGTTATTCTCCCTGATTCTCCAGAGAGAGAGTAGCAGATAACTTTCTTTTAGCAAGTATTGACTCGATCATCTAAAAAACGTCTTCAAATGAACTTTTACCTGCACTATTTAATTATTCATTTATTTAAAATACAACAAGAGTAACAGTTCTTGTTACTTGAGTTGCAAACATATCGCAAGCAAATTATGAGCTTCCTATTGTCTTTTTCCTGCAACTTTATCACCCTTAAGGCTTCGAGTTTCCCTTTGACTTGGCTACTTTTAGCTAAACTAAGTGAGTTAGCAGCTTCAAGTTCCCTGTTTGTGTCAGTACTCAGTCTAAAGCGATGCCCCGGTCTGACAGGAGAAGGATTCCTGTGAGACTACAACTGCTCTTTCATTGAGACAGAGGAGCAGTGTTGTGATTAGAGCCAACATGGTTCCTCATTAGCCTACGAGCGCAGAGAGACTCAGGCAATTACTCCTCATCCCTGAGTGCCGTTTTATGTTTCCTGCAAAGGGAACGCGCACTCTCGCGCACTATTCCTTCCCCCGTACACGCTACGCTGCAGGTTCTGATGTGCTTCGATCAGGCAGCTTACAATATGAATATGAAAGAGGCAGAGTATACATTTGTTCTGCATTAACTCAAAGTAGGCTGACAATGTAGCACTGATCTTTCATTTGCCTTACATCTCTTTAGGGAAAATATGCCGTATTACAAGGATGTTTCCAAAAAGCCTTTTCATAGGTCATGAAAAGACAGTTATTTCATGATCTGAGGGTTACCCTTATGTTTTTTGCGAGAGGCCTGTTTTGAGGCTTTCTGAGCTGATGAGCAACAACGTAGATGTTATTTTCGTTCTGCAGCTTATTGAAAGATGCTTTGATGTAAGGAGAAGCACATTCTGTCATTTGGTTTGTTATGAGACAGAATATCGTAGGAACGTACAACAGAGGGATTTGTAATTTTCAAAGCAGCGAAATCATATCATTAAGTCTCATATCAAGTCAAATGAAATCAAACGATGTTATTTGTGGCATAAAGAAATGTCACAGTGTCAAGCAAACCCACTTTTATATTGCTATGTGTTTTGAAACACCAACTTACCTCACATATATTTATATTATAATTTCCAATCTTTTTTCCTAAATATACACACATCATATATATATATATATATATATATATATATATATATATGATTAATTCCACTCCTAACACCATGTGTACAGTCTGACAGACAAACAAACATGAGGCTGATTCTTATTCTATTCAAGTTGCAGCTGGAATCGTACACATAGTGTTCAAGAGGGAATTCACTTTCTTTACTTAACATGTCCAGACATTAATCTTCCTGACAAAATAACAAGCTACAGCGGCGCCAGGGTTTAAAATGAGCGAGGAGTAACGCAAGCACAGGCTTTTATTTAGACGACCGTGCCGAACTTCATGAAGCTGCCCCATCGCTGTGACGACCATTCATCAGAGCAGAGACGCAGTGGCGGGTTTGCACACGCACCACTGAGCCTTCTGCTCGGCACACTTACATGGACTGTCTCAGAGAGGCAGACGTCTCCTAATTTGAAAAAGGTGAGCTGTGATGTTATAAAGGGCTCTTGCAGCAATATACTATTGTCTTTAAAGGGTTAGTTTACCCAAAATTTGAATTCTGGAATCAATTAAAATCACGTCTTTCAAAACCTATATGACTTCTGCGGAACACACACAAAGTAAGAAGACTTCCATTGTAAAGTTCAAAAAATATTTGTTACATTTTTAACAATATTGTCTTTTATGTTGCACATAAATTCCAAATGTTTGGAACTACACCATATGAAATTGGGCTTGGATAGATATTTGGCAACTAAACAACAAGTGGGCAGGGATACAGTATATGTTTGCAAATATTGTAATATTTGCAAAAGAAATTTAGAACTGATTCAGAACATAATCTATTTTTACATTACATATATCAACAAATGGCTCTAATGAGCTCTAAAGCTAGTTTACACTGTTACACATTTAATCAGTTCTTGCTTTACCTGGGAGTCATACCTATGACCTAGTTATACAGGAAGAATCACCTAGTGTAGTGTGACTAGTGAAGTGTACAAATGTAGTAGAACTACTGTAGTGTAGTCTGAATTCTGAATAAATAACTCTGCGTTGGATCTTTCAGTAAAATCAAAAACACTGCAATTCAAAAGTAGTATTTTATAAAAACATTTAAAAATTATGTTCAGTATTACGTAATTTTGGCCTAAACTAATCGAATATCATCTCTCAAATGTGTATTTTCGCAAAAATAGCTTAAAATGTAAGTGTAAGAATGTAAGTGTATATATATATAAAAATGTAAATTGTCATCCTACGAATATCAATACAGTAAATGCTTTAGAAGAACTTTTCATTGTTATTTCATTTTAAATAATGTAGTGTGGTTACAATTCTTCACGACTCCCATCCATTTACAAAAATATATAACTGCATGCATAGTCACTAGGACTTTACTGTCCATATTGAATTTCACATATTGAATTGTCAACCAGCCACAAGCTGTTATCTTATTTGCTCCTAATTAGTGTGACCTCTCTATTAAAACTTGTGAAAGTGGCCCGTCTCCTTCAGTTTTCATGAACAGAGTAGTGTTTGATCTTGAGTTAATTAGAACATACTACATGAGCACACTGATCTATGTGTCTTTTTTGGTGCTTGAGGTGGAGATCTCTGCAGGTTGTGATTAATCAGGACTGCAGGGCTGAGCTCACCGCTCAACTAAGGCTGTCTGGCAGAAGTGCTGTGCCAGCAGCTCTCCATCAATGGCGGGATGATGGGATAGGATTGGGGGGATTGTGGGACTGTGTGACTGGCTGTAGGGAGAGCAGACACAGTCAAATCATTTAATGTCACATGGCCCCCATGACACTAAACCCTAAGAGAATCCCTCAGGTTCTGAATCTAAAACTGAGAGGCCCAGTCAGAGTAAGTCACACTAGTTTATCACTAGGTATTTCTTTTTTTTTAGGATTAGCATTTTTCTGTTAGAATTTGCACCAGAGATAAACACAATGTCAATGTTCGCAATTTGAAGAAGAACATAAAAAATTTACTCACTGTCATGACGTTCCAAACCCATATTACTTTTAAAGAAGATAACAAGAAGAATGCTGACATTGGACAACATTGGAACCTATTGCCTGACTTTAACTGAAAAAACCCCACTAAACTTTTTTTCAAAATATTTCATAGAAGAACATAGAAAAAGGTTTGTAACAACATAAATGATATGTGTTGTTACAAACCTTTTTCTATGTTCTTCTATGAAATATTTTGAATTACTCTTTTAAAAGCTCAGGACATTGTGGTTGAATAGTCATTTTATTTTATTTAACTTTTTTTACTGGACTTCAGTCATAAAAAAGGTGCCATAAAACAAATATTTAAAAACATACTGTCTTTATGCTGTTTGCACATTAATTTATAGATTGAATGTGAAATTATTATTGCTATTTAAAGATACACTTAATTACATAATAATATTAATACTATTATTAATTAATGGGATTAATCACGATTCATTTCAGAAAGATAGACAGCACTAAAAAAACATTTATGTTTTATTAAAACATGCTATACTAATACTTGGTTTACACTAAATTTAAATTAGATTTGTAATCCAAGATTTTCAATATATTCTCAGACTTGAAAAAACTCATTCAAATTCAAAGCCAAAACTAAAAAAGTCTAAAGTTTAAAATAGACAATTAATGGAGCATTCAAATTTACTTCAAACGCAGAACCTAGGGTCCATTTTAGAGAGTCTTTGAAATGTGAGGCCGGGCCCACAGGCACATTATCGTGACTGAGGGAATTCTGGGAATTTTTAGATATTTATTTAGTCCATGCGAGTGTTTATTAAAAGCCTAGACGTGCTTTGATGCGTGTTGTTATTTATGCATGTTTGTGTCCATTAGAGACTTCTTCTCCGTCCCACTATTTTAGCCATCCTTCCATCCATCTCTTCGGGACAACCTGTTTCCTGCCGTGCATTATTTTAATCTTCAACCTCCTCCTCAGACGAAAAAGGAAAACGTGCTATTTTACATGCACTCAAATTTATAACCTATCATTTTTTAGTCAGGCATTAGAGAAGGCACCTCATCTAAGATTTATGACTGACGGTTTCCCCCTTCAACCCCTCAATCTAATGGTATAAAAGAGACAATGTTTTAAACATTAAAATGAAAACCATTTACAACTATGATCAAAAGAGAACATTTGTGCATTAAAGTTTAAAAGACGAAGAGAAGTATGGACGCGCGGACGGAAGGAAAGAGGAGGGGGAGAGATAGAGGTAAAGAGCGGAAGACACAAGCATGCTAGTGAATACTCCTACTGAAAGAAGAAAGAGCCTGAAAGTGCTTTTGCGCTTCGTTGCAAAACGCTGACCTGTAATGAATGTGAACTACTTTCCCCGCCTATATCGCTCTGATCCTCCTGTCCTCAGCCTTTCCGAGCACTTTCTTGAACGCATGCTGTTTGGATGGGGTGATGCCACCATTTTTAAAGTCCCAAAACACAACAAACTTAAAAACTGAATGCTGTAGAATAAAGTACGCTTTCAGGATATCTCCTTGCTGAATTTGACTTCAGGTTCTGATGGTGCTTCGAACGCAATTATATAATAACTTCTTTAATATGATTTTGTAAGTTTTTGTTTAGTTTTAACATTATTTAATAAAGACAGTAATTTAAAAAAAACGATGATAATTATGCGAACATACAATATGACACATGATTTAAACTTTAGCCAGAAATTTAAGTTAAAGCAAACATACTACAGACAAGGCCATATTAATATGATTTCAATGATTTTCTAAATTAAAATTATAAATAGGGTGACCATACATCCTTTTTTCCTGGTTGGGATTTATAATTTGCAGATACTGTATGTCCAGGTTTTGGCTTTGTTTTTATGCTCGCTACATACCTTGTATGTACACATATTTGCATTGCTTTGCTGAGAAGTCAGAATTAAAGCAAAAAGACCATGACCTATACAAGACCACTACTTTATACTGTATATAGTTTAGATTTTTTTATGGTAAAAAAAAACTGGGATAATAGGGATATAATGATATCAAAATTCTCATTTGTGGTAAAGTTGAATTATTCTATCTAATGCACTTAAAGAGGTCACAATTAAGAGCGCCAACACATGTTTCTTAACCCTTTAATTTCTTCATCAGTTTGTTTTTGCTGCGTACACATTGCTGAGGCTATCAGCTCATGATTCAGTGTTTTCCGTGCCTCAAAATGACTCTGTCCACACTAAATGAGTGTAGTCAACTTATTTATTTCCTGTGCTGTGAGTATAACGTTTGTTTGAGAATGCAACAGCACACAGTTATGCTGTTATGATTACAGCATTTCACTAGAAAGGTAATTTGTTCACATTTTGTAAGCCTGTTGTCAATGAAGCTTGAGCTGTCCTTCAAAATAAAAGCTCTTCTTTCATTTCCATCAAAATAAAAACTTAAGTGCAGTATGAATTGCTGACAGTTAGTGGTTTAACAGGGTCACGTTAATGCAGTCCAAATTGAAAATGTCTCTTAAGTGTAGAAATTAGGAAAGGAGTATTGTAATTTCCTTACTGTAGTGTAAAGCAAAATTTGTATTTATTTTGCAGTTGTTTTACAACATAGAACTACTGCTGTCGTTGTTGTTGTTGTTATACTATTCTAATTTGTTTGGCTTCCTTAAACACCAGTGTGAATGTGATTTAGACTGAGAGAGGTTTAAGTCTTGTTTAAAGTTCAGGTACAAGTCAATTCACTGACTTTTTTCTGAAGTTTTCTAAGTTAGTAGAGCTGTCCAACCCTCCATTGACAGCAATACAACTGAAATGATCCCAGGTCCAAAAACTTTGTAAAAACACAGTCAAAGTGACATCAGTGGCTCAACTTCACTTTTGCGATACTAGGAAAATACTTATATTGTGCAAATTACATCTTCTGCCATTTTAGAGAGTATCACAATGCAGCGCATACATATTTAACGTAATATTGAATGTAATCAGCCATATTTACATCCAGAGGAAGCACGTGCATGTACGTAATCTGTGGTTGTTTACGCCTAGTTAAGCATATGCAGGGATAAATGATGCTATTTTGGTTTTCTGGATCTGGGATCATTTCAATTGTATTGGTGTCTATGGAGGGCTATCTGATTTCACCAAAAATATCTTAAGTTGTGTTCCTAAGATGAACAAAGGTCTTAAGGGTTTGAAACGTCATGAGGGTGAATGTTTAATGACTGAATTTTCATTTTTGGGTGAACTAACCCTTAAAGCCATATTGTGCTTTTTGTTTTAGTTCGTTTGACAGATACTATGGCAAAGCAAAACAAAAATATTTGAAAAACGACACTTTTTGCCAAGAATAACATATCGTAATATGACCACGATAATATTGATAATACATCCCTACTAATAAATAAATAGTGTAAATGAAAATTTACATTCCCTAAAAATCTTTACTCATAGCACTGAAGATGTTCTCAAGATACTAAAGTATGTTTTACAAGGAAAAACTATTTTTTACTATTATTTATTTTACGTCATAACAATTGCTGTTTCTATACCAATTATTTTTTATTGGATCAATATGGACTCATACCTTGCAGATTCTGTAGGGGGAGGGTCATGATGCCACCAGCAGCAGCAGCTGCCACCAGGCCCTGTATGTTAGCTGCAGTGGGCAGAGACAGAACCAGGCCCTGCTGCCCACCAAGATGCCCGCCAGCGTTAAAGGGGATCAGAATGGGTTGGTTGAGACCCGGAGCTCCTCCGGACATCACTCCACTAACCGCTGATGCCAGCTGCTGAGCAACCAACAGAGACTGAAAGAGAGGACAAACAGGAAGTTAATTTTTTTTTTTACGATCATCACAGTGGTGTTCAATTTTAATCATTTAAGGTTTAATTTAAAAAAATGTTTATATATATTTATATGTATACAATACATTACTATCTTCTAGTTTGAAATGGAATGAAAACATTCTTTAAAACTTCTTTCAAAATAAAAAACACTGCTGCTAAATCACTTTCTGTTAAGAATTGGACAATTTTAGCTAAAAGTGCTGTGTGCTAGCAGAACCCACTACTGGGTCTGACAAATCAAATGCTTTTCCTGCAGGAGAACAGAGCATTTTTCTTTTCAGCCAAGCACTGTTTTACACCTCTATACTGTACAAAAATCCTGTCTGTGATTCAACTTACAGCTACCACACAGCGTGCTCCTCCTTATTACAATTACTCACTCTCTCTCACTTACAAACACAGTTTAAATGATCATCACCCTCATTAACATTTATCGCTGTTTCTTTGGTTTAATTTAGCATTTCTGCAATAATAAATTTGTATACTGTCAATTGTGTAAAACAGTTTTAGAGTCTTTAGTTGTAAGAAAAAAATAATTAATTCAGGACCAATGTGAGGTTGCTTAACAATTTTACAGTAATTGAGGAACTTTAATGTAAAGCAGAATAAAACTTTCATGGTTGAAGCAGTTACATAATTTCTGGCATGCAGCACTGCTCCTAGTTTAAGAATGCATGATATTACATGCAATAGAATGACAATTAAAGTGCATTTATTCAAGCACTTTTTTAGAATGGGAGGTTTTAGAAAAAAACTTTCAACTTACTGGTGCTTTTGATTTCTGTATGACAAGACCAGGCTTTACTCATTGCTTTAACGTTTCATTTACAACAAACATTTTGAATGAAATGATAATCAGCATAAAATAACACTATTAAATATTCTTTCTCCATCTAAATGGAAAACCAAACAGACAAGAGGAATTTGTCAAAAAACGTTCTTATACAACATACTGAGAGATGTCATTTGTCATTTCTTTCACTTTAAACACTGACATTAAAAGAAGTAGGGGAAAAAAATCAATTAACCACTCAAAGGATGACAACAAAGACTCTTTTGACAAAGCTGTGTGACATATGCTTAATCTTGCTGTTTTAAGTGTGCGTGTGATGTCAGTTACTTGAGGCACAAAATCAAAAATTGTCTGGCAGCATCTCATCTCAATCTCAAAGTGAATGCCATAGCCTGGTTTGCCTCTGTGTCCACATGGTGCTTGAAATCTTTACTTTTTAAATAAATCTTTTAAGAAATCTATATGGAATATACTATAAGAATCAAAAGTTTGGGGTAAGAATAATTTTTTTCATACGTATTAAAATATGTTTCTTCTTACTATGAATGTATTTTTGGTTGAAAATTAAAACATTAACATTAAACATGGAACCGTGTGTTGTTATTTTTTTAATTCTTTGATGAATAGAATGTTCGAAAGAAGAGCATTTATTTGAAATAAAAATGTAAGGTAATATTCTAATTGTCTTTACTCTCACTTTTGTCAATTTATTGCATTTTTGCTGAATAAAAGTATTAATTCAGGCTTTGTTACAACTTTGACAATCCAATGTATAAGCAAATATAAGATGATAACATATTTATGGCACATGTAGACATATATTACTAAAGGATTAAATCAAGACGAACCTCTAAGACCAACATTTTACATGTTGTTTATTTCAGGACTGAAAGCAACCGTCTATTTAAAAATGCAGCTATTTCAGTGTGGCTTTGTTTGAATACATTAGAACAATGAATTTTGTCCATAGCACATGCCATTTTTGTACAAATCGGCCAACTCCTAATAGCCCAATCTGAATTCCACTCAATGAACTGAGGAAATTATTAAAAGGGCACTTGACCTAAACAACTGAGATGAACAGCCTCCATCAGTCTGAAAATGACTAAAACCAGATGAATAAACGAAAGCTTAAGATAAACTTTATAAAAATACAGACATGTCTATTTGGAATGGTGCTACTTAACAGGAAGATCAAAAGTTCTTCATTTAATAAGAAGACAGTTTTTGGTAGAAAGGACTTTTTCAGCCATTTAGTGACTACAACTTTTATTTGTTTTGTTGTTGTTGTTTTTTTTTTATATTTTTCAATAATTTGAAATACAATTAGTCACATTTACATACTCACTTACAAGCTCACAGTAAAAAAGTTATGGAAATTTACCTTATTCCCTTCATTTTTAGCAGGTCATGTGAATACCACAAAAAATATATTTAGACAATATGGGGAAACCCATAAAAAACTGCATCCTAAAAAGATTAATATCTCCTTGACAATATCAGATCACAGTTAAAATGATAAGTTCCTGTCTAAATTCTATTTGAAGACTTTTTGGTAATCAAACATTAGTGGGACATGTTCATAACACAATGTGAATCACACCTGTGGTTACTGTTCAGACACCTGTGTGAACCTAATGAGAACTGACATCCACACTGCATCCACAAAACACCTATATAAAAGAAATCTAACTGTGATAAAATCCAACATCAATTGTCATAATTTTCATGGGCTTTTGCCAAGGAGCACAAACTACTATGCTGTGTCCAGCAGAATGTCTGTGTATATACTCCTTGACTCAGCATGAAAACCGGTTCTACTCTCTTTCTTTTTTCGTGTTAGATTCACTAATAGCTCACACCGTTCTCCCATCAGCCCTCTCTCTAAGCGACAAGGCAGCTGACAAACTGATCTGAACCCCAGCGTGTCTGTGAAATGGGATCCCCCAGGATCAAAACACACTTTAAAATGGCTGAACAACTTCTCACTCAAAATACCCTTGGGATGTTTAAGTCACGCTAAAACCTCACTGTTCCTAAATGTCCATTTAAATACACCAGTTTTGAAGATATTGTGGCATACTTGTCATAAAGTCACAATAGTTTGCAAGACAATTTCTGAAATTACAGTATATACACTCAAATTTAGCTGTCAAACTACTTTTATATGGAGAAATTATATATTTATAAATTGAGCTAGATTTATTCCAGAAAATGGGACCTGATCTAACCATTAGGGTTAAATCAAATCATTAAATGTAGCTTAAAAACAGGTGATTTCAGAGATAGATCAACTTAGTTTGATGAATTTTGCACAACAAGATAAGTGTGTTAATAGTCAAGCATCTGAGGCATGATTGAAAGAGACAAATCATTAAAAAAACTAATTTTAACAGAATCAATACTGAACGTATGTGTCCCCAAGACCCTTTGGCCCATAAGGAACACTCCATACCATCTTGATCTGGCTATTGGGATTAAATTACCCTTTTCTTTTCCTAACCCAACCCCTAACCCATTCCTCTTTCTAATAAGAACAGAGGGAGCGGCCCAGCTGAGGAAACGCTGAAAGATTACTCGTAATCAGACTGATAGCAGTCTGCGCGAATGAAGCCAAAGGCACAGGAAAGAGTTGGACCCATGTAGGGCTAACTGCCCTCTTACTGATCCAGTTCTGTAATGGCAGTACACACAATATCCGTCTCTAGAGTGAGAATCCATCAAAACATATTGATCCAGAAACAAGGGAATTGGCCATGGCACAGGGAGAGAGCAGTGTGGCTGAAAAGTGTTTGTTTCTGTGGGACTGTCCTGACAGGGTTCATCTATTAAGGCAGAGCTCAGGGGAATGAGAAGACAAGGGCTTGGACATTGCTGAGGCATGTTGAGCTAGATATGGCAACAGGCAAGGATCATTCTTCATGTCTTGAAAGAGCTTATTTGTTCTAAACATCCTAAAAAAAGACCACAGTTAATTTTCTATGTATGAGCATGTGTGTTTGATTTACCAGAGCACTGGTTAGGTGTTGAGTTGGATGGTAAGCTTAAAGTCATGCAAAGTCATCAAAATAGATATTTTATTAATTTTTTTAAATTAAAGGTTCACCCCAAATCACACTCATTTAAGTCCAAACATGTAGAACGTTCTTTATTCTGGAACCTGATCTCATAAAAGTAGGTACCTCTGTGCACTTTTTGTGAAATTTTTTTTTACATACTTTACTGCACGTTTCGCCTGCAGTTAAAAAAAAAATGTCCACTTGAGTGGCGCTTAAACACATATTAAACTGCCATATTTTTATTTCATTGAAAGGTATTAAACTAAAATATTTGAAATAATTCAAATTTTATGCGTGTCGGAAATATGCCTTACTCCAAATCCAACCATGTGCAAGCTTTATTCGAGGTCAGACAGGCATGGTCAAATACCAGCAAAACAGAACAATGGAGACAACGCAGAGTCGAGAAGTCAGGCAGCAAACAATCAAAATACAAGAAAACAGTCCAGGATAACAAATAGGAAAACAAACATGGGTAGAAATGCTCAGAAATATTATACATGGAAAACAAGACCATCTGCTCTGCCCTGGTGGGCATATGGACTGATCAGGGCAGGACGGGGACTCCATGTCGACCTATCTGGCCATGACTGGGAAGAACAAGTGTTCAATGGCCTATGTGACAATGACAGGACAGGATGACGACTCAATAGCTTCCATTGCTGTGACAAAGCAGGGCTAGAGGCTAATCCTGGCTCTTATAACTGAAACAGGGCAGGATAAGAGTTCAGCAGCCTCCGTGGCCATGACCTGGTGTGACTGGAGCTCACAGGGGGTTCCATAGCCATAGCAGGGCAGGAAGAGGGTTCAACAGCAGCCCCTCTGACCAGGACGAAGCAGAAAACTTCTGGTCATGACTTGGTAACAGGATTTGGGACCGGTGCTCCTGCCCGTGACTCGGGAAGAGAACGGCTGTTCTGGTAGTGACTCGGGAAAGGAATTCGAAAAATGGCACTCCTGGCAGTAACTACGGAATGGAATCTGCGGGGCACTAGAACAGCACTCCTGACCATAACTGCGGAAGGGAATCTGCGGGGATCAGGGACAGCTCTCCAAGCCATGAATCGGGAACAGGCCTTGGGGATGACACTCCTGGCCGAGATTGCGGAACGAGACTCTGGAACAGCACTTCTGGCCGTGACTGCAGAACAAAATTCACGGGGAACTAGAATCCCTGGTCAGTGTTCCTGGTGGGCACAGTAGGTTTGAGGGGTTGTCAGCCCCTGGTGGAACCTCCATAGACTCCTCAGTAGGAACCGACCTCTCTGGGGGTTGTGCAGCCACCAGCGAGACCCCCGATGACCCTGTGGGAAGCCGACACCTCAGCAGGTTGTGCAGCCACCGGCAGAACCTCCAGAGCATTTGCCACTGGAGCCAACATCTCTAGCA
Source organism: Enteromius viviparus (assembly GCA_032353835.1). NCBI lineage: Eukaryota > Metazoa > Chordata > Actinopteri > Cypriniformes > Cyprinidae > Enteromius > Enteromius viviparus. The sequence continues at coordinate 658,690 of JAUCNO010001368.1, read as the reverse complement.
GTCATGCGGCCACTGTCCGAACCCTTTGAGGTTCTACTACGTGAACTGGTTCAGGTCGGTTGGGGGGGCGGTAGTGCAGACAAGAGCAGCCTCAGGCAAACAGTATGTGGCCCACACACTCAAAATGTTAACCGCCATTACCTGGAGCACAGAGGATAATAGGACAGTCTCAGTAATGGCCTGCGCTGGAGTCCTGGGGACACCAACTCCTCTAACTGACATCAAAGAGGGGGTATGTCAAACATGACAACAACGCTGCCTTTGTTTGAGGCACTTAGTTGAGACAAAAAGAGATATTTTAGCCTGTTTGCCGATGGGATTTGGGAAGAGTATTATTTTCCAAGCCTGGCCGACTCTTTGTCGGCATTTAGAAGGATTCTCAGCAGATCGAATTTTACTAGTTGTGTGTCCCCTCTCATCTATTATGGAAGATCAAGTGAAGTAACTAATTGAGAAGGGGACATTAGCTGCATTTGCGGGCAAACATGAAACAACAAACGCTGTTTCCACACCCCGAAACGTGACGCTGAACGAACCAAACTGTGATTGGTTGTTTGACATATCAGTTAAAAGGCCTTATGGGCAGGTCTTGGCCAAAGAAAGCCACTACCCAGATAGCACACGTACGTCTGCAAGATGTCTTTTAAAGATCTCTTGATCTGGAAAGCATCTGCTGACTACAAA
>JAUCNO010001368.1:598808-625914 GCA_032353835.1 Enteromius viviparus | reverse complement strand
CATTCTCTCATGGATGGGGTTTTGGTTCCTTGCCGCTGTCGCCTCTGGCTTGCTTAGTTGGGGACACCTGATTTCCAAGTGATTATTATTATGGAAGTACACAGGTATAAGGGACACTTAATATAAAGTGGGACCCGAATTGGATACATAAAATTATAATGGAGCCATCTTGCCTTTTGGAAGCTGAATCTGGAAGCAGCGCTACAAGCCTGCTGGAACGCCTCAATCTGCTCCTGCTCATCGTTAAGATCCCACAACACATCACCAGAGTCTTCCTCTTCTCTCTCCTCCACCGCTCCACACTCTTCTAACTCCAATCCCAACAACTCCTAAAGAAAGAGAGAAACATCTTGTAGAAATGTCTTTTTGTTCAACAGTGTGCCTCTCCTTAATAAAATATACAAGTGAAACTGTTAAACAGTTGTTGTTGTTTTTTTTTACTTTAGTGGGAAGGTCGATTTACCAACAGTAGAAACAATCTCAAATTTCCCCAATCTCAAAGTGACACACTTAAATTTTTTTTTGACTGTCAAGTGTCATTTTAACTTGCAAAAATTATTATTTATTTATTAATTATAATTATTATTTTTAAAGTTAATCTGTCACATATATTATTTTTGTTGTGAATATTTTAAAATAGTTTTTGCAAGGTACAGAAAGAACACAAAGTACCAAAATGCTATTAACCACTACACCCACTTGTCTTTTCCTGTTTGTATATGTGTGTGTGTGTTTACCTGTTTGATAACTCTTTCAAGTTGAGAGAAGATAAGAGCAGCTCCTTCCTCTACAGACCCTGTGTGATCCACCACCTGCAGAAGACAAACAGCGAAGAATAATTCACCAAAATAAAGTGTAAAAGTGAACTGAGTTTCTTGGTCATTTTTGACCAAAACATGGTGAATTTTAGATATTCAGTCTAAACAAACAAAACATCCTGGACTTCATTTGATGAGTCAAAGAGGTCATAAAAACGAAACAAAAAAAACACACATTGGCTGTTAGCATTCAAAACTGACAGACCATACGGAATAAATGTAGTTTAAGGTAGTTAAGGTTTGCATTTGCAAGTGAAACAGTAATATTTTCAGAGAAATGATAACCAAAAATTGGTTAAAATCTCAAAAGTAGTACATAATGTTACTGTTACTATGTCAGGAAAATTAGTCTCATGCAGTTTTCTTAAAAATACCTTAAATGATGTGAGAGCTACAGTATATATTACCACCACATATTGGTGCTATAAAAGAAACTTAAAGTGCTATGTATGAATCTTAGAAGTAACTTAAAAGAACATGCCCTTATTTTGGAAAATGGGCTAATTTTTCAACTCCCTTAGAGTTAAGTCAATCTCAGAGTCTGGCTATAGCAGTTTCAGCTGCAGCTATGCAATCATTGAATCTGATTAGACCACTAGCACCTCACTCATAAATGACCAAAGAGTTTTGATAAAACTGGACTCTGTAGTAACATTTACATTTTCTAGCCAATAGAGGAACTACACTCTCATTCCAGCGTAATAAATTAAGGAACTTTGATGCCATACCATGAGCGCAGCAGGCGCAATGATATTACAAAGTGCCTGAAAATAGGCTACTTTCCTTCAACATAACCAACATGACCATCTTCTAAGGTGCAGCTAAAAGTGCTACTGCCAGACCTGGAGATCGGCAGAACGGATTAGAAAACAGTAAAATCAACTGTTTAACATTAGGGGAGGTGGAAAATAAGCATTTTTTTTTTTTTTTTAAATAGGGGTGTGTTCCTTTAAAAGGAAAATTCCCTAAAAGAAACTTTATCACCTATAGTACATTTACAAAAACTTTGAAACCTCCTGTGAGCTTCCAAAAAAAAAAAAAAGATCTTCAGAAGATCCTTGAGGAATTTCAAGAGAATTTTTAAACCCATATGAATCGTTTTCAATTACCTTAAGTTTGGCACTCTTGTCAGCTTTGTTAACTCTCTCCAACAAGTCTCTAGTGGACGGGTTGAGGGTGGAGACCGCTTCCTTTTCTCCTTTTCTCTCACCAGTTCGCAAATACAGCAGGAGAGGACGAGAGTCTTGGGTTTTCACAAATGCTTCCTCCACATCCTCTACAACACAACTAAAACAGCCCAAAAAATGCAGATTCAATCAACAGAGAGACATGTGACTTAAATCAAGAATAACATCATAGACATAGATAGTAAGATAGACAGATCACCTGGACACTGAGGACTTGAGCATCAGCACACACACCGAGCTCCTCTCGATCTCCTGCCTGCGTTCAGCAGCATACAAAGCAGCCTTCTCCTCAGGAAATGACACATTCAGGTAGAAATGTCCCAAACCCTCACAAAACCTCTGAAGCTTCGAAGAATGAGTCTAAAAGAGAAAGCCAAATGGATGAAGAGTGCTAAAATGTGCTAATGTGTGCATTGAGGTTATGGTACTGTATCTAAGCATATGTACTTGTATAAAGGCCTGCAGCTCCGCTCTGGTCTCCTGTGTGTATATGAGGTAGCAGCGCACTGTGTTACTCCACAGAGCCTGAGAGACGTGAGGAGAAACTTGCAGCAGACTGGCTACAGCTGCATCCCAGTCATCTGAAATGACAGACAAACATAAGCATAAATACTAGTACACCTACAACATACACACATACAGGTGCAAACTGACCTCTGCTGACATTGGCAAACGGCCCCTCTACGTCGATGAGACTGTGAGCGAATTCTGGACCCCTGTGTGTCTGCTGTAACTGCATCATACTGCCCATGGACGGCTCGCTGCCCAATATGCCACCACTCCAGTACTCACACTGAGTTCCTGCGGCTGCACAGCGAGTGGAAATTAGGGATGCATTGGTACAACATTTTTTTTATTTCGCATTAATGCTGCAATCTAGAGTTTTTCAGCTGTACTAATAGAGACAGAAACAAAAAGCTACTTCTCCTTCCAAAAAAAACGGTGAGTCAGTATGACAAAACTAGAGGATGCATCTTATCTCCCACATTCTTACTTGTGACAGTGGTGCGGTTGTCGTCTGAATCAGAGTCTGCTGGATCATAAATTTGAATGCCTTGAGCCTGCAGCTGTTGAAGTTTTGACTCCAGATCTCGTTTTGCCCGCAGCAAATCCTGAATTTCCTTTTCTTTCGTCTCCCGGAATATCTGCCAGGTGATTTAGGACAGAAATAAAGATGAAAGAAACACACTGGCGAGGTAAAGAACTTGCTGAATACTAGAACAGCTAAAGGCTAAAGAAGCATAATCTAAAAAAAAAGGAGGATTGTGAAGATTTAGGATTTTGCATGGAAAGAATTAACGCGAGTCAGTTAATGTGAGAGAGAAGAGAATAAAACTCAAACCTTAAACTGCCGCTTGACCTTGTCTCTGTCATGTTCAAAGGTAGCAGCTCTCTCCATGGCTTGATACTTTGCCTCCAGCGCACTTTCCTTCTCTCGAAGAATCTTCTGGTAAGTCTTCTGAAGAGCCTGACAACCAGAACAACACAGAATCAGCTGAATTTAAAATGAGTTTTATTTAAATCTTGAGAAAAAAGTAACATTAATTTAAACATTTCTTTGTATTTGGTAAATGGGCCTATGACATCTACTGATTTAGTAATTCAAAATCTATTCATAAATTAATTCAAATGCAGTTCATACACTAAATATAATGATTTGCATGCACTTCTTCATTCACTTCAAAATACCTAGAACCTATTACTGAACTGTCCAAATATTTACATTTAGAAATTTAGGAGATACTTTTATTCAAAACAACTTACAAATGAGGAAGAAATTATTAGAAAAGAAATTACAAAATCGCTTTGTTGTTATTATTATTATTATAGAAAAAAAAAATTCCACTAAACTGAAGTCAAATGCATTAAATTTATAAAACATTAAAGGAAATCATAGGAATTATCACTGCGTGCCATTAATAATTTATTATATTTGTAAAATATATAAAGAAATAAATATTATATAATTATATATGTCAGTATAAATATTATATAGAAAATATGCCCCTTACCTTTAAAATATTTATATTCCCATACATTCATAATGTAATAAATTATATTTTATATTTATTTTAAACAAATAATTTTTCGAAAATAGCATTAAAGCTTTTCAAAATTATATAAAACATATTTAACATTAAAACAGTATGTTTCTAAAATCTTAGCACGTGTTTTAAGCTATATATATAAGTATATATATATATATATATATATATATATATATATATATATATATACACATACTTTTTTTAAAATTATTTATTTATGACCAATTTGTCACTGACCCACATGAAAACTTCAGATTTTTTTTTTCTCTCTCAAACCTGCAGCTCAGCACGCAGTCTCTTGTTCTCCTCATCCAGCTTGGCTTCTTTCTTCTGCATGGAGGCGATCTCATTGTTCTTGCTGACCCTAAATATCTCATAGTCTTTCCTGAGGCGTTCATACTCAGCCGCGTACTCCAGTTCCACAGATCCTGTAGATTTGAAGCTGGCGCCAATGACTCGAGGCCCACGGCGGAAGGAGCTTCGCAGCAGCCGTGCCTTTGGCTTTACCTCCACCGGTATCTCACACGCCTCCCCTCCCTCACCCCCGTATGCATCCTCAATCACCTCACCGGGACTCACCAAAGAGGATGCAGTACCCATAACAACTGATGAGAGGTGTCACAAAGACACCTGTCAGATAGATCACTCACACTCTCCCAGACTGAACATTGATGGTTCTGTTGGAAACAGGAAGCAAAAGCAGTGTTTATCAGTTTATCCATTTAACCATGGATTTTAAGTTTAATTTGATATTTTAGATCAAAAGAGCAGTGCAGTAGTCCTACACAGGGCTAAAAGGTGTTGTTTTGCTGTATTAAAGAACTAGAAAATAATAATAATGCCCTGAGGTTAGTGACCTGTGTATATCATCATCAACAAATTCAATAAAAATGACATAATTCTGTCAGCTAAGTTAATGTTTTGGAAATGTATTCTGTGTACAGTGGCATTTATTATGTATATATAAATAAACGCACATACAGTAGTATATTTTGAACATATTTGCATGTATATACATGTTTATATTTATATACTTTATATAAATACATTTACTTAGAATATAAACATGACAACTTTTTCTGAAAAACAAGTGTGTTTATGTATTTTATATACATAATAAATATGCACAGTACACACACACACACACATATATATATATAGCAGTATCTTAATTGTACACATGGGATACTTTTATCCATGTGTTCACTCAAACTCTCCATCTCACTGTGCATTAGGATGATATACACATATGTCCTCTTCCAGGCAGTTTTGTAACCTTTTCTGTTGAATGGAAATTCTCAATTATTGCCTTGATTGCAATTACTGCTCTAGCTATTTACTTCAAGACATTTGAAAAGCTCAATTATCTTTTGGTGCACATCAGAAATATATATTTATATTTTTTTTATTGTGATAGATGATTAAGGGAATGTGGCCTTTTGCTTTCCCTCTTATTTCTATTTTTTGTAAAACAGGAAGCCATTGCTGGATACTTTTATGTCCATTATCACCCTGGTGTGCTCAAAATTGTAAAAATGAATTGTTTTATACTTCACTTCTAGAAGTACCAATAATTATCCAACATGTATTTGAGAAAAACATTTATTTCATAATGAGATTTCCCCCCATTTTAAATTATTTAATTCAATTACAGGTTAGATTTTTGTGATGTTTTTTTCCCCCAAATAAAGATAAAATGATTTATAATGCAGATTTTTTGGTCATATTAAGCAAGGGTACCATAATTTTTTTTCTGACCACATGTGTATAAACTCACACTGGCATATGATGTAAGAAAGATTGCTTTGGTAAAATGATGTGGAGAACTTTAAAGGCTATTTAACTTTCAGGTGATAAAAAATAAATAAACAATTAACGTTAACCCTTATGATTTGTGATCTAGGATCGCAATTTTATGTATCTTTGTTTACTAATTATATCGGCACCTTTCTTTTTAAAAAAAATGTGTTTAGCGTGTTTATGTCCAACATAATATATCACAATGTGTTTGCATTTAAAGCGTCAGTTTCACAGTAGAAATCATAAAAAGAAAACATTCATGAGAATTTGAGACGAAGTATATGATATGAAGATAACGTCTGTTTATTTGGTTTAATGAACATGTTATTGTGTTAGCATGCCATTTTAACGTACTTTTTACACTGTCATCAAACCAAACACATGAAGGACGTGGATATCTGCATATTTAATGCCTAAACCTCACCTTAAACTGCGGTTTTGAACCTTGCGTTCGTCCTGAAGACGATGATGTGAGGGACGAATTCCAGCAGAGTGAAGAAAACACTCCACCCATCCGAGAACACTGCGAACTTAGAACTGATATCAACCTTCAGACCAGAAATATATATCGACAAATAACGTGTTTATAAACTAGTCTGGCGTATCAGTCAAAAAGTAAACAAATCACAGTGTTGTACACGTTTTCTCTTCAATGTCTTCCTGACAACCGCGTTACTAGGCACGCCTTCTTCTACGGGTCCACAGTGTGACCAAAAAGTGTGACCAAAAATCTTTCCTTTTCGTACGTAAGCCTCGTCCTAAAATCTGATTGTATGCCATGATAATGCCTATCATTTCCTTTCATAGATGTTTACAAGTTAAATAAGGCCTTAACCTTACTTGAGTAAGCGAGTCAGTTTGCAATTTATAGGCCCTGGGATATCTGTGTAATTTCTTCTTTAAAAGCAGTTTATGAGTAAAATAATGTATGTGGTTAATGTTCACCTTAAATGACGTTTTTTTGTTTGACTAATTTGCAAAACAAATGTCTTATCAGAATACTTAAAAAGAAAACTAACTTTGGTACTATTTACTAAACCAGATAGCCTACTCAAAAATGACAGTGTCGGTTAATTTGGACAGTTGACTTTCTGAATGTATCTTTTTAAATGTATGCAATAAATTATTAGATATCAAGCACTATATTAACAAAATCCATGTTTGCACTGCAGAAGTGGCACAGATGTTGTATCTGAAGTAGTATTTTAAATGCTTAAAATTACTTACTTTACAGAACATTTATTTATTTATTTTTCAAATATACTTAATAAATAACTATAAAGCATCCTAAAAATAGGATGCTTTTATGTTTGTCGAAGATTTTTCATGGAACAAAGGCAATATCATATATTTTTAAAAAACAAATCTGGTATGCAAACTATGTTTGTGGGGCCCTCAAAAGAGATTTTGAGATTTTACAAGAATGTTTTATTTGTTTATGTTGTGAATAACTGAAAGTATTTAGAAAAAAATATATATGATAAGTATATAGAATTAAAAAAAAGTAAAATAAACACATACACAAGTCATTTATACATGATGTACACGGAATCAAACTGCATGACATGGTTCAATAAGTTTCTGAATGAATCAGTTTGAATTCAGCCATACCTTTCCCACTTCTACTTTCACAATGAACCTTGTTTTACACGTACAGAGTTTCAGTATTTCTGGTAGTTAACAGGTGAGATGTTGTTGCAATTCTTGTCCGATCATGTGGTGGATTGCTCATCTTTGGGGTTTCTACCACAAAGCTGCAGCAGGGTCTCTTGATAGTTTCTAGCTAGAAAGAAGTACATGACAGGATCCAACACGCCACTTACGCATGTTAAAGCTGAGGTGATACGATTTCCCAAATGTAACATTTGTCTTTCGGATTCTGATCTTGACATGTCATCATGCTGTAGGATAAATACAAATCGTTGGATATGATAGGGCACAAATGCAATCAAGAAGTTAACCACAGTTAGAACTATCATTCTCATTGCCTTACGCTGAGTAGGTGTCCTTTCATTAAAGCTCATCTGTTTAACTTTGGCAAATATGAGGATGTAAGAAAAGCTTAGGGTGACCAAAGGTATCACAAATGCAATAGCAGTGGACACCAACGCACCGGTGGGATTGGAGGACTGCTCTATGTACAGCTTTTCGCACACTGTTACATTCTGCACTCGTCTAGTCACTTCTTTTTTAGAGAACAGAACAGGCAGCATGGAAATAGTCACCATGACCCACAGCACTGCACAGACCACTTTGGCATTCCTGGTCGTTCTCAGATTTTGAGTTTTGTGTGGTGCAACGCAAGCCAACAGACGGTCTACACTGATACAAGTCATTAAGTACATGCTGCAGTAGAGGTTGACATAGAACAGGAAACCAACCACGCGACAGGCCCCTTCCCCAAGGGGCCAGTGACTGTCTGATATATGGTAGATTACGCGCATCGGAAGCACCAAGACGTAGGACATGTCCGCTACAGCCAGGTGCTTCAGAAACTCTTTGGAAGGAGTGTTGTTGGTGTTGCGGTGGCAGAACACCCAAAGTGCCAGGGCATTACTCGGTACTGAGAGGATGAAGATGACAGTGTAGAAGGTTGTGAGCAGGACACTCTCCAAGTGAGAGCTGAAGTAAATCCCCTCCATGGAGTGATTCGACATAGCACAGGGTCTGTACTATGAGATTGAGCTTCTGTCTGGAGGATGGCAAAAGTCAGAATAAGTATCAGCTGTTATAGCTAGCTTATCTATGAGAATAACTTAGGAAGTTAAGAAATGACTATTCTGTGTCTTTATTATAAAACAATAAAGTCATTGGAGCTATGCATTTACAGATGCAAGTGTGGACCTGTTCCGAAAATGCTTAACAAATCAAAATTTTAGTTTTAGATGCTTTAGTAGCTGCCATTTGCTTACAGTTCTACACACTATGTATTCAGTAAAGCGTGTCCAACGTTTGAACTGACTAAAATAGTAAGCAAATCTTTTGTTTTAAACTTCTCTAAGAACCTGACTGGCAATGTGACTATGTCTTTGAACTTAAAAGGTCTGTTTGTATGTAAATACTGCTTTACTGTTATTATTTAAGATGGCATAACAATATAATAACACTCAAGGACATTTTTGATCAAATAACGTGTAAATAACATTAAGAACTCTAAGTCAAACAACATTCAGATGACTAAGGTAAATAGTATTTTTAATATTTTTACTAATATTAATATTAGTATTGTTATTATTTGGGTACTTACAAGTAGGTTATAGTCTTCCCCAGCAGCCAGCACATTGACTTAATGATAATTGCCTACTTTGGCTATGCAGTGAATGTGGCATTTGCTCATCTGTTTCCTCTTTTGGTCATATGCTTTAAAATCACATAGAAGGGGCGTAGCACATAAAAATGATTCAGCCCTTCTACAAAATGCCTTTAACATACACCACCCTCTACTGGTCTTGTAACTAATTCTTCATAAAACAAACCTGGAGTAGTTCAAATTTACAGCAACTTAAAGGTATTTGTGCACTTAGGCAAGGGTAATTCTAAACTAACAGTAAGAAAGCTTGTAATTTATGCAGTAGTTTGGACAGATGGAAATTAGAAAAAAAATTAGAGAACAACCTAATTAGGGCTAATTAGTCATATTTGAAATTATCCTAAAACACACTATTTGAGAATGAACACTGATCAAAATTAGAGTTCACTTTCAGATAGCTGCTAGTATGATGTTAATCTGGCACCTGGTATTAATTACATCAATTATATGACAACCCTATTTAACTGGCAACCGAACTCTCCAGCTTTCACTGATTTTGAGCCAAGTGACTGAAAACCCCAACAGCATTTTGTCAAGATGGAGGCCAATAACAATAGAAGTTGGTAATTTTTGCATCTTTAAAATGTCATTCATTCAAGTCCACCAAAAAGGCTAATCATCCAAGTGGAGTTAAAACAGTTAAGATCTGCGCAAAAATTGACTTCGGTGATAAAAGCAGGTTTAATTGAACTAAGCCTGATGGAAAATAGTATATCTTTAAGCTGGGGAAAGACTGAATTCAGACTGCATAAAGCAGTCAGTGAAAGGTGAAAGGATGTTTCGTTTGGGGGATGTTTTCTGCAGCAGAAGATGTACTCTTATAAAGCTACATGGCAGACGTAAATAGAAAAGTTTATCAAAACATCCTGTAGCTACATGGGGTTCTTTCCCTGCATTCATTGCCCAATCAGCTAACAATTTCCATGCAAGCTAATGGTCCCCGTCACACTGCAAAATGGGGTAAAGCTGAAAACACTGAAATAATGAAATTATCCTGATCTAAACCCAAATTAAAATCTCTGCAAAATCCTTGGTGAAAATGTTATGGCTAAAAAAACCGATTACAGTCACTGAACTGTGGATAAAACTGGAGGATCACACCAGAGCGATATCCTGCTTCTGCAAATGTGCTGCTGCTGCAAGTCATTCAATGCAAGGGCCTATATTTCCTAATTTTTGACTGCTGTAACCTTCAAAAAAATTGAGTTAGAATCTTTCTTCTTTCTACAGTCATTGCTGTTCTCTAATTTGGATCACTGTGTTTCCCACAAAATAAAGTGCCTTGGTTATTTTGTAAAACACTGTTCTACTGGTACAGCCACAACTAAAATTACCTCAAATTTTTATTTCTTAAAGGGTTAGTTCACCTCCCCCAAAAAAAGAATTCTGTCATTAATTTCTCACGCTCCTGTCGTTCCAACCCCATAAGACCTTTGTTCATCTTCGAAACACAAATTAAGACATTTTTGATTAAATCAGAGAGTCCCTCCATAGACAGCCATACAATATTTTTGAATGAAGAAAACAAAAATAACATAATTTACCCAAGCATTCTTCTCCCGTCTTATATCTTACGCCATTTTAGGGAGTATCACAATGCAGCGCATACACGCGCTTTAACGTATTTGACATAGTCAGCCTTGTTTACATCTGGGGGATGTGCATGTATCTAATTTACACCAAGTGAAAAGCATATGCATGTGTTGGTAAATTATGTTATTTTTGTTTTCTTCACGCTAAAAAATACTCTCCTAACGTCACAAAACATTATATTATGTATTATTATACTATATTATAATAATATAATATACAATTATATTGTTAGTCTCCTTGTATATATTTATTATTATTAATACAAATGATTCATTTTAATGTCACTGAAACTATTCTACACAAAAGCATGGGAAAATTCCCCAATATTTTAAACATACCAAACCAAAACAAATGAAATTGCTAAAAAACGTTTTGACCACAGCACACATACGTACAATCAATAAAACTCACAATATGAATTCACAACACATACTGATTGTAATTAAATAACAGAACATATATAGGACAAAAACCACAAGCCAGCTGAAATATCTGCCAAAATGTTTAATAGAAGGACTTGCAGTGTTGCAGTGAAGAAACCACAGCACAGAGGCCGTGTGAACAAGCATGCAGAACTTTACTACTTTAATACCTACACTCCTTTGCACAGATTGCTTCTGCAATTAAAGCTATACAAAACCAAAGAAAACATATTTATTTACAAAATCTGTCTGTGCAAGCATGATGTTTTTCTATTACATTCTCTCTTTCTACAATTTTGTATAGGCATGCATAGAAAGAAACTTTGGTACAATATGTTAACAAAACTAAAGACAATCTCTGAAATAGAGATGTTACAGTATGTACACGTGAAGTAGAGAGCAAATGTATCAATCACTACAATTTTTAGTTTACATTTAGACATCAATACTCATTCATTTAAGAGCCATAGACTGCATGAGTAAATCAAGGAATAGTGACGTAGGTAGGTTAAGCCAGGTATAACCTATCCTAAATGTACAAAGTGTCTAACACAGTATATAGTCAGTTGTCAAGATGTAAAATACAACCTTTGGCAAATAGGCACGACTACTGAAAAGACAGACAACTGTTCATTGCAAAACTGTTGTCAATTAGAATGATAAATCTTAAAGACATTGGCAGTGCATGAGAGAAAAAAAACACAATGACAAAGACACAATGTCTGTCAAATTGTATTAATGGTTAATATACTTATAATTCACTTATTATGGCTGTCAACTAAAAAAAAAAAAAAAAAATCCCCCAACTACAATCATTTAGAGGACACTTATAACCCAAACATTGTTTACATACTTTTACTACTGACTGGAACGTTTTTAGTCTCTCAACTTGTATGAAAAATAAATATTCTTTTTAAACGAAGTGCTCTGTAAAATCCTTGACCAAGAGCCTGCTCTCTGCAATTATTTATTTTTTTAAATTAAACAGTTTATCTTTTTATATGTTCATGATTTGCAGAGATTCAAGTTTAAAACACTGATTAATGGATGATGGCCTTTTACCTTATCAGAGAAAATAATAACATGCAATAACCAAAGTCATGCCAAAACAAAGTTCACTCTGACAGAACAATATTAACTGTTTAAACAAATAAAATATTAACTTAAAAAACGAAACAAGTCAAATCAGGAGTGATTCCACCTCATTCGGAGATACATAAATGGTTGCGAAGCAGCGAAGCATTCTACGCAGCGTCCTTAGCAAGAGTTACCGTGGGAATAGCTGATTTACCGGCATTTCCGTTGTGTGGCCGACTGTAGCTGGTGAAGCTGGGTGTGTGAATGGTACGGATACTCTTCGCACTCTGACTCAACATAGTCGGGGACAAAGGGGAGTGGGAACAGGAAGAGGAAGAAGAAGAGGAAGGTCGACCATTTTGTGTCTGTGTGGGAATAGAGAGGCCTTTAGTGCTGTGAGTGGGAGGGGCAAATTTTAAAGAACCATTAGAAATAGAGGGGATATGAGAAGAGGGGGTGGAACTGGATCGAGGAGGAGGGATAGAAGATTTGCTAGTGGGAAGGGAGGAGGATAAAGGAGAAGAAGAATTAACAATATTAGTAGAATCGGACTGGGACAAGCCTTTTCCCGTACTAGAGGAAAAAGCAGGAATTTTAGAAGCAGGCATGGTAGGAGAAGTGGATTTGGGATCTCCTCCAGATCTCTTAGCACTTCCATTAGCCTGCGAACAAAGATGCCACACTGATTGTCAACATAGGGAATTTATGATTAAATAAGCAAAATTTCTATGCATGTATCAAATCATACTACTGGAATCTACAGTTAATCATGATAGATTATCAAAGACACAGAGACTACATGTATAGGTGAAAATACTAAAGGCACACACACAGCAACGACAAAAATCTGTCTTGAGGGTGAGAATATAGAAAACAAATCACTTTAAATAGACTGTGAGAAGGAAAGGAGGGTGAAGGTGAGGTACGGTAAGATTACAAGTTTGAGAGTGAGTGTTAGAGTGCAACCAACCAGTACTCATAACCAAAGGAGGCTCCAGGAGGAATAGAGGAGGTACAATTTGGGAAGGCATCCACAGGATAATGGGGACTTAGTGGATTTGTGGGCCCTGGGCATTGAGGACAGGGTTTGCAGATTCCTCCGAGAGGTAAACAGGGAAAAGGTCCAAATTGGGTTAAACAGAGAAGCATCCTGATTTACAAGGGAAGTTGTCTCAGGCACTGGAGTGTGTAGGGGTTAGATATCAGTGGGATTTTAGTTAAAGAGACCCTAATGTTAGGTAAGCAGTGACAGTGGTGTTTATATTTCTTTCTTTTGCTTTGTAAATTAGTTCGTCTTTTACAGCACAAAGGCCACAAGCAAAGCAAACATGCAGAAGCATTTGATGGTATTATGAAATAACAGTCAGTTGCCTTCGGTCACAGCCATTAAAAAAAAAAAAAAAGTAGCAGGAAAAACATCAACAGTTCAAAGACAGCTTTCGGCACTAGGCCTTTAACCAAAGAACAGTTTATTCGGTCACATCAGGTTTTTTGTTAGTTCTTTTCCCAACACAAGCCCTGCAAGACCTGACTTTCCTCTCAAGCATTCAGTCTATGCCTAGGTGTGTGTCTTTCTGACTGCACAAGTGGTCCTATGATATGACTACCTGGCGGAACTGCCTCTGAGAGTCCTGTAGCTTTTGCGGTTTTGTTGCCCTCTCTTTCTCTGAGGTGCCCGGTTGCTGCCTCGCCTTGGCAGAAACAGGCACCGGCATCCGACTAGTAGGTGAGACCACGCTGGCATTCTGCAAAAAGGATTTAAACCAAACAGAAGAGAAAGAAAATAAAAAGAAAGAAACAAAGAGAGCCATATTTGAGGTGGTTTGTAAGCTAAAACACAGCAAGACGAAGCTTGCACAACATATCTGTGTGGTATCACCATGACATTGTAGAGTTTGTATTCCAGAAAGAGAAATAAGGAAGCATGCAAACCAGCCCAGAATACCAACAAGTTTCTTTAAGGACTGCCTTAGAACCCACAAAAAGAATCCAGAAACAGTGTGAGACTGGTTCTAAGACGGTGAAAGTTGTTGGCTGCTTTAACCCAAGATTATAGAGCACCATCAGTGAACACACAAAGATTTTATCTATGACACACCACTCCAGAAATAAACACACCATATTTATATAAAATATGTGAGTTGTTAAAAAGTTCAGATCCCAGAGTTGGTAGCCTTCACTGCAGGAAAGGCTAAGGATGTTCAGAAGTCACTGGATAAGATGGAACTTTTGTGAGCAAGAGGAGAGGGATAGACCCATAGTCTTTACTAAGGTAGTAGGAGCTAGAGAGAGACCTGCTGGGTTGGAACTGGTGTGACTGAGACCCCGGTAGTTGGTATGATGGCAGGCCGAGGAAGGAGCTGTGGTTTTGTCTTCTTTCGTAGACCAGAACCTTTACTGGCAGAAGTCAACCTAGGGACCAAGGTTTTGGGAGATATTCCTTTCTCTGAGTGTCTTGGACTCTCTTCAGTCTTTTTGTCCTGAGTTCCAGGGTTCGCAGAGATTTCAGGCTCTTCCGAAGACTTCGGTCCCAATTCGCATATGGTGTTCTCTAGCTGCTTTATAGTTTGCTCTAGACTGTCAAGAGTTTTGTACGTATTCTTACGAATCTCGTCTGTTCGTTCTTTAGGCTCCTGCTGATTTGATTTTGAAGACTCTGTTTTGGAGCAAGCAATTTCATACCTCTTGGTCTCTTTGTGTTGTTTGACAGTCCCGTCTGACTCTTCTTCATCCTCATAGACGACAACCTGCAAAGTCTTTTTGCCTGTTTTACTTCCAGCTCGAATGGCTTGTGTTAATGCTGCTAGCTGTTTCTTGGGAAACTTTAACTTGAACTTCTTCTTTCCATCTTGCTTTGCATCACCAGCAATGTCTACTAATGGCCCTCCCTCAGATGAGGATGAAGATTTTCTGACTTGACCATCTGTGATATCTGCAGGAGAATTTGTACCAGTGCCTTTTCTAGAATCCCTACCAGCTTCCTCAGCTTCCTCACTCTCCTCATCTATTCTTTCTTCTGCAAGCATCCGCTCTAGCTCCTCCTCACATTCAAAGACAGTAGAGAGGCGTTTATAAGCTGAGCGGATATCCATTGGCTCGTCAAAGATGATGATGACTGGCTTTTTACTGCTGTTGTCAGCTCCAATGGGACCATTAGCGTCACCTCCTGATGTTGTGCCACTTTCAGAAGCACTTGGTCGTTTGCTGCCAACAGTTACTGTCTGCACACTACCTTTCTTGGCATTGACTAGCTGATGGTACTCTCCAGTGGAAAGGGCTTTTACCTTGGTGTTAGTGATCATAAAGGCGAAGTTATCAGGAGGAGGCGGAGGTGGCTCTTCACCAGACAGATCTGGACTGAGAGAGGCCTCATTATTTTCCTCCACTTCCTCAAATTTCCTTTCCTTCACCTTGGATGAACCAAAAATTTGTTTCTGATTCGCTAAATCTGTCCTAGCAGGGACTGCTTTAGAAAGAAATGGTGCCGTGTTTTCAAAAGTGACTGGTGAGCAAATTGCTGTTGGAGACTCTACCCTCTCCTCTATGCTAACCTGCACTTGAGCAGCTTTGACCACATGAACTTTCCCTTGGGTTGGGCTAGCTGGAACTTCTTCCAACGGGGAGGATAGATTTGACTTCCACGAGGCTGTACGAGACAGCTTGTTTTGTTGAAGAGTTATAGAAGAGCTGGCTGGCCCGTTACTTTTGAGGACGCCAAATTTGTTAGTGGATACCTGCAGCTGGCTTTGGCATTGGTCAGAAGCATTGACATGTGACACCTGTGATGATGAAGACTGTGATGTATCTCTATGTTCTGTTGATTCCTCTGAGGTTGATGGAGTTCCCTTGGAGATCTGAGCTGTGACATAGTAGATGACCTTAAAAGGTCAAAGGTCAGAAAAAAAAAAAAGAAATTTCAATTAGATATAGATTTGTGTACCAAATATAAATTTGTTAGTAATCTTACGTGGTATTAATCACAATCTACAATTGACTGGCCCATTACTTCATGAGTCTTTGTGAGGATTCACAGAACACTATTGCATAAAATAACAGTATTTTTTTAACAGAGCTCAAACTATTATACCTTGATTATGTTTCTTTTAGGAGTTTATAATACTTTTACAATAAAGTGATAGTAAACACTGAAGCTCACCCCAGGACTCTGTCGAATTGTATTGTTGCCATTCTCATCGGTTTCATTGTTCTTGTCTTGGTTTTCAGTATTCTGTGGTTTGTGAGGAACAACATCACTTCACAAAGAAACAATCGCAGTCTATAAGCTACTCTATGACCACTGAAAACGTTTACTCTGCTTTTGACGCAACACATTCTTATATCATATATTCTACCTATATATCAAAATATTTTCAAGAATTAGGAATTGTTATAAGATATGCTTCTAATCTAAAGATGCCAAAAATATGCTAAAGCTGTACATAAAGATTATTTCTCTTCTCTCCAGTAATAATAATATTTTAAAATATACAATGAATTCCATTAATGATAAAAAACAAACTTCATAGAATTAAAACAGTAATCTGGAGCTACACCTAAGGCATTTGTGAACTAATCTGAGAAAAATGCTCAAAACTATACACAAAAAAGGGAAAAGAACAATGAAAACATGTATTAACAGCTTCCAACTTTTTCAAAACAAGTAAGGTTCTTATTGGTTATATGTCAGCTGTAAATTCTATATTACACTGCACAATTTTTGACAGTGAAAAAATACAGTGAAAATGAAGGTAAAGGGAGAAAGTGAGACTGAAAACCCATTTAATAAGTAAGAAGGCTTATACAGTAGCAGGCATGCAGCAAAGTGAGAAGATCAAAGAACAAATTCTGAACTCCAGACTGCCAACTGAAAGTGTCCTCTAAAATCATTCGACTTCTAGTTGCATTGTACTGATACATTTGATTTGGACATTAAACCTTTTTGGAGAAAAAAATAGATGTGCACATTAAAGTAGGTCTGATCATTTCTTTTAAGTCTGCTAAATTGCTAACATTTGACTCAGGACAATTTGATTATGCCATACCCAATTAAATAGCTTAACCTGTAAATGCACACTGTAAACGTAGAAAAGTAACCTCAGCAAAGCTTTGGAACTCAAATTGTCTCTAATTGAAATCATACTCTTTTTTTTTTTAATTAAAATGCTAAATGTAAAAAAGAAAACACACACACACAACACCCTTTGACAGCAGAGTGTCGAAAATCTAGTTTATTGATTGGATGACTCAAGAGTACAAAAACCCAATCATCTCTGTTTCTACTTTGGCTCACACTACATCACTACAATCAGCACAGCTCATGAGTTCAGCAGAAATAAAAGGAAAGAAACAGAATTTAAACTTAAAGAACAGAGAGAACATTTTTGGTGTCAGATACCCATCACAAGAGTTTACAGAGGAAGTTAGCAAAGGGAAAGAAAGCCATACAAGCATTGCAAAGATCAGCCATCAGGGACAAGCGGCTGGCACAGGCAGGCAGTTGGAAGGTCTACTAAAGGACATCATATCCTTTACCTTCTTATCTTTAAGGGGCAGTAAGACCCCAGGTCTTAGCTCTCTGATCTTTGGCTCTACCAAACTCTTGAGCCCTACCTCCTTAAAAGAGCACTTCTGGAAAACCTGAAGAGAAGAATTTGTGAGGAAGGGGGTAAAAGATTAGAATTTGCCCGTAGAAAACTGGGCAAACCTGTTCACGATTACTGTACAATGTAATAGAAATGATCTACAATTAGTTTAATCAAATTAAGTAAAACTATCTGTCTATATGTATTTTATAGTCATTAAAATTTAATTACTATCTATCTATCTTTATTAGCATAATTTTTTATTTATTTATATGCAATTCTTTTTTACATATATTTTTATTTTAATTACATTACACTTTCTATTCTATTAAGCACCTATGCATTTGTGTATTATTTTATGAGAACTACGTTGTAAAATTAATAGAATCGTAAGAAAAGAAGCTCATCTACTGCAGGGAAATGAAAGTGTCACCGAATGAGCCACAGGGCACAAAGCATCTTAACACCCACACCAAAGCAATTTCACACCACAAACATTTAAACACCAAGACACCTATAGTTAGAGAAAGTAAGTGAGCATGTTCATGTATAAAGATGTATACCCATTGGGAACATAAAGTTATGTTGCTACAAGTCTGTATTAGTGTGCATGTTTGTATGTATGTATGTTTGAGTTAATGTGTGCATCTCACCTGAAGCTCTGCCATAATCTTGTCTCCCTCATCCTCTTCCTCAGTGATAGCCGAGGCAGCTATAGGTGGAGGAGTAATGGGTTTGGGCTTCACCTCGGGAGAGGATTTTGGTTCAGGGTGAGGTGCTGTACTGTTGGACTCCTCTTCACCCTCCTACGAAACATGTTATAATTATATTAATTATTCTTTAAAAAAAATGTCATTAATATTTATAAATCTGTTGTGTTAATTTATTTTAATATTTATTTTATCTATTAATATTTTCTTGAAATAATATTTATTTATTAATACTAATATATTTAGGTTTAATGATTAACATACATTTTTATTTGAACTTCAGAAAGAGTAAAAAAAATCATGCAAACACACTTTTACCATCACAGACTCCTTCCTGCTGGTGTAAATGACCTCTCCAGATCGGGTGGTAGTCATGCCGGTGTTGGTGGTGTAGTTTCGTCGAGGTGGGGGTGGAGGAGGAGACTTGTTGGCTTTCTCTGTGGTCTGAAGCTTAACTTTTTCCTGAGTCTTACTTTGTCTCTCCAGGCTGGATTTGATGGATAGGTTGGGTTTAAGAGGTTTCTCCAAAGCTGACTTAGCTGGTTTCTCCAGAGGTTTGGGAGGTTTCTCTGGAGCAGTCTTAGTAGGTTTCTCAAAATTTGGCTGATTGTCATCTGAAGAAACAAAATTAAGTATAACCATCGCCCAACAGTATTCTTAAGACGTCTGATGTGTCTTTCAGTCTCTTACCCTGTTCTGCTGGTGCTGTTGTGGGCTCATTTTTTTCTACCACCTCCTCCAGGGAGGCAGGAACTTCTGCAGGGGAGCCCTCAGGATCGCTGGGCACCTCAAGGTTTGGTATTCCTCTTAGCATATTGGCCTCTGCTTCCTGGAGCATCCGTTCGAACTCCTGTCCATCATAATGACCCAAGTTCTGCCTCTTCTCCTCCCATTCTTTCTCTGCAGCCTGAAGATACCAATCAAATGAGTAACTAAATAAAGAAATGCACAATTTTACCTCACATATTTGGTTCAACCTGCACAATACTCACCTCTATTGACACAGCTCTGTTCTTGTTCTTGCTGCGACTTGCTTGGATCTCCTCAATGAAGTTTGAAGAAGAACCTTTGCCATGTACGCCATTAGATGAGACTCCATTACTGCTGTTATTTGGTATAAGTGTCTGCTCAAATGAGGGCTTTTTGAGCTGTTTGGTGGGTGAAGGGGTAGACTCTCGTCTTTGTGCTGCAGGGGGAATGGGTGAGGGTGCTGTTGATTGCTGGGATTGTTGTGAAGGTACTGGAGAAGCCTGGGCGTGGTGGATCACCACAGTGTTTGACGTCATAACCTCCGACCTCACTGTGGAGCTCTGAGGTGCAACTGAGGCAGTCTCGAGAGATTCAACCATGGCTGATTCTGGTTTTTCAGAGACAGGCGTCAGCAGGCTTTCTGTAGCAGACCTAAAGAACGAATTATATTTCAAATAAAAATCAATGAGGAAATTATTCACAATACAGCATATCTAACCTTATGTAAAATCACAAGCTTATTTTTCTCATTTTTTAAAAAGTAAAAGTTGCAGTGTGTAATTTTTTAAGTATTAAAATACATTTATTTCTATAAAAGAACAGTTGCTGAAAAATAAAGAGTATTTGAGTATTATTTGTACTGCACATAATTGAGTTATAAACAAATCCATAACTGAATGTTTATGCTACCAACATGAATAAATTATTATATACATATCATTTTAAAAATATTTACATTTAAAAATAAAAACTAAAATATAATACAAAATAAATTTAAAATAGAACAGAAATAAAACTAAATTAAAAATGAAAAAGTGAAAGAAAAAAATAGGATAAAATAGAATTCATGACATAAAAAAATCAAGTAAAATATAATGTAAAATAAAATAGAAAATACAATCTAATTACATTTTATTACATATATAATTATAATTATATAATTATATAATGTGATTACATTTAAGAACAATCTAAAAAAAAAAAACACAATATAAATAAAAAAAAAGAAAACATGTCAGTGTAATTTAATTTTATAATCAGTAAGATCATTACCAAAGAGTCGCATCTTGACTTCGGCAAGAAAAAATTTGACTTAAGGCCAATAAGTAACCAATCAGAACCTCAAACACACTAGCAACCACCTATTTCACACACATTTTCTTCAGAATGTGTAAAAATCTGTTTTCCAGAGTGTTGGTAATATTTATTGTATTAGCACATTCATAGAGAACGGCAACCAGCTTGAGTCTGATCAGGTCTGACACGGGGGAGAAAGGAAGTGACTAGTAGCAGATGTTCCAGATATCTCATCTGTCTAGACGTGTGTTCTCACATGATCACAATCAGAATGAAAGATGAAGAACAGAAACTGCATATTCACTTCAATAATGCTCTGACTGCTCGTATACGTGGCTGGAATCAGAAGGTGTAGAAAAGTATTCCATAAAGTATTTTATTAACTATAATCTTATTATACTCCCAATTGAAACGTCTGTCTCAATCTTTTTCTCCCTCAGTCTGTACCTGCGAAGGTTGCTTAGTGTGTCCGTGATGGTTCGGACTCTCTTCAGCATGCTGTCAAGCTTGTGCGGCTCTTCTTTGAGGAACCTGACAGCCTCCACCTCCACCCTGAGCACCGCCCGCATACGGGATTGAAGAGCTGGAAACTCCCCTGCAGAATAAAAATGATGTTTTGATACTACACTGTCTGACATTTAACCTGCTTATGCATATCAGTCGTCACAAAACATACAACTGAGAGTTAAGTAGGTAGACTTTCCTTGAAGGTGTGAAATTTGAGCATATTCTATACAAAGATGCCGTCATAGCACACCAAGCAAGTGACAAGTAGCATTACCAGCCACAAGCCACAACAAGCTGTGTTTTTGTATCTGTTACCTGCAAAGCGGTGATAAAATCTTCTCTATCTTTTGCAATGCACACTTCCAGGGACACAGCTAGCCCACGATTTCTTAAAGTCAATTAACATTCTCATGTGTGGGCAGGTGTAACGATGGAGAGTACTTCTTCCAGTTGCTTAGAAATTAATTAATTATTATATAAAACGTCGGAGGTATTTCAGTGAGTAATAGTCATTTTTGTACCTTTCAGTCCAGCCAGGTTCTCGCCCACCTTCCTCAGACTGACAGCTCCCTCCTCTACCTCCTTCAGTGTCACGGCTCTCTGAGACACAGCAGGACTGGAGTCCGTCCTCAGTGTCTCCACATACTGCTCCAGATCCCTACACACAAACACAAGAGACACTTATGACACAAATAGCAATGCAAATATCTTATATTATTACTGAAGAGTCAATCCACACACATAAACTTATTTTTTCATCTGCCAGTATTGAAATTACAATATTATGACACCAGAGGGCAGTGTAGATTTCACATTATGCCTCTTGAAATTTTTGCCACCAAGTATCTTGTTCTTAGCTGCTAAAAACTTATGCCTTCATTTATTACATAATAGCCATGATGATTTGCTTATGTTAGACCATGCTTGTTCATATCACTGGTTCTCAGCCTCTTGTACAACACAATTTATATGCACATGAAGATTTTTTTTACAAACTCTCAACAGAATTCACACACACACACACACACACACACACACACACACATATATATATATATATACAAACGTACATATATTAGTATTGTCAAACGATTAATCACAATAGTTCATTCTTATATTTGATATATTTAAATATATTTCATATATAAACATACACATATTTCATTAAATATACACATGCATATATTTGTATTTATTTATATATAATAAATATACACAGTATGTACACATACTTTTATTTTGGAAGCGGTTAATTGTTTGAAAGCGCTATATATATATATATATATATTTATATGCATACTCTCTTTCTAAACTCTACAGAGTCTGTTTAAAATTGGTTATTGTATAATATGAGTGCCTCAATACCAGACACCAGCAATATGAAGTTCATTTGTATACCTTGTGTATATGTGTTTTATACCATGTTTTAAAGAGTTAAAGACTAATTATGCAGTGTTCACTTCCATTTGGCACTAGGCGAGTGTTAATTTTGGACCCTGTTCGAGCATGTACAAGCACTAACATAAGAATATAATGTAAATCTGAAATGTAAAGTAAGCACTTTTTACACTTTAAAAGTTTAAATTGATTTATACTATTTATTGATTGATTTTATGATGCTGTCTATTACACTCATCTTAGGTTACAAGCAAGCACCACAGTAATTGTTATGTTCTACATCAAACTAAATACAGCATAATATAAATGATGTGTAATTTGGTATATAAGATGAGGCAGTTTGCTAATGTTTCTCCTTTTACAAAGAGGAGAAATCTGTTGTTTTGAAGCCACATTCCTAAGCTGCCACATGTGTAAAAGTCAAACTGTCCTTGTTGGCTCAACGATTCACTGCTCACAGGCACCCAGAGACCTTTGCTGACTGGGCACTGGCGTAAAACCAAGGAAAACAGAGTGTTAATGCTGCTCCTGATATCTGCCTAGTGTTTATTCCCACTGAGTTCAGTTGTGCATGTTTAAAGCTGTCTGGAGAACACGCTTGTTAACCAGTTAAATTAAAGTGGGATTTAATTACAGTTTAGACGCAGCAGGGTGGACAGGACTATGAGTTAAAAAAGGGTCTGTAATGGATTGTGCAAATAATAATATATTTTTTTGTTTGCCCACATTAAAGTGAATTTCAGATTACATGGAGAGTGTGTGTGTGTGTGTGTGAGTCGTACCCCAGCTGGGTGAGAACTCTTTCCTGCATGCTGAGATATCGGTGTCTGTCTTCCTCTACCAGTGTCCTCTGTTTCTGTGTCGGATCTTCCTGTCGTCTCAGCATTTCAGCCAGCTTCACACTGATCTCTTGTTCCGCACGCTTTATCTGAGCACGAACACACTCCTGATTCTGAAGCTAAAAACACACACACATTTACTTTTATTTTGTAACATTATTTGTGTCTTACAGTGATGATTAATGAATTTGCGTCCTTGTTAAATAAAGGTCAAATATTTCTTGATGACCCCCACATTTTTTAACTTAAGTTTTTTAAACACCTGTTGAACAAATATAAGACAAAATGCATATTATAACAGCAGATTTCTTACCTGTAATTGTCTCATATGTTGCAGTTGGAGGCGGAGCTCAGAGACATTCCTCCTGAACAGGTGTAGGTTAACATGCAACGGGGCAGGGCCTAGTGGTGGAGTAGGGGCGGGGCTATGCTCAGGTGGTGCTGCAGCAACTTTTGGTGCTAATACGGGAGAACCTCCTAAACAAAACAGAAAAACACAAAAAACATGATCAACAATCACAAACTAAAGTATTTCATGATAAGAAGTCAAACTAGGCTCTCAAATGTATGTGTGACAGCATAGTTGTTTTACATAGACATATAGATGTAGATGGATTGCTAGACATGTGATGTGATGATCCAAATTTTATAGATTTTAAAAAAGACATTAAAAAAGACAGTTTTTCTGTTGATGTAATCAATTTAAGTGCCTTAACAAATACATATTCACATACAGTGGGGCAAAAAAGTATTTAGTCAGCCACCAATTGAGCAAGTTTTCCAACTTAATGAGAGAGGCCTGTTTTTTCATCATAGGTATACCTCAACAAAATGAGAAAAAAACAAACAAACAAAAATCATATTGTAGGATTTTTAAAGAAATACTTTGCAAATTATGGTGGAAAATAAGTATTTGGTCGATAACAAAAATTGATCTCAGTATTTAGTGTTTTTATACCCTTTGTTGGCAATGACAGGTCAAACATTTTCTGTAAGTCTTCACAACGTTTTCACAGACTGTTGCTGGTATTTTGGTCCAGTAATGCAGTAATGTTTTTCTGAGCAACACAGACTTTCAACTCCATCCAAAGAATTTCTATGGGGTTGAGATCTGGAGACTCCAGGACCTTGAAATGCTTCTTGAGAAGTCACTCCTTCGTTGCCCGGGGGGTGTGTTTGGGATCATTGTCATGCTGAAAGACCCAGCCATGTTTCATCTTTAATGCATTTGCTGATGGAAGGAGGTTTTCACTCAAAATGTCACAATACATGACCCATTCATTCTTTCATTTACACGGATTAGTCGTCCTGGTGCCTTTATAGAAAAACAGCCCCAAAGCATGATGTTTCCACCCCCATGCTTCACAGTAGGTATGGTGTCCTTTGGATGCAACTCAGCATTCTTTCTCCTCCAAACACGACAAGTTGAGTTTTTACCAAAAAGTTCTATTTTGGTTTCATCTGACCATATGACATTCTCCTAATCCTCTTCTGGGTCACCTGAATGCTCTCTAGCAAACTTCAGATGGGCCTGGACATGTACTAGCTTTTAAGTAGAGTGACACGTCTGGCACTGCAGGATCTGAGTCCCTGGTGGCGCAGTGTGTAGCCTTGGTTACTTTGGTCCCAGTTCTCTGCAGGTCTTTCACTAGGTCCCCCCGTGTGGTTCTGGGATTTTTGCAGTTCTTGTGATCATTTTGACCCCACGGGGTGAGGTCTTGCGTGGAGCCCCAGATCGAGGGAGATTATCAGTGGTCTTGTATGTCTTCCATCTTCTAATAATTGCTCCCACAGTTGATTTCTTCACACCAAGCTGCTACCTATTCTAGATTCAGTCTTCCCAGCCTGGTGCAGGTCTACAATTTTGTTTCTAGTGTCCTTTGACAGCTCTTTGGTCTTGGCCACAGTGGAGTTTGGAGTGTGACTGTATTAATGGCATTCAAACAGATGCCATTAATACAGGTAACAAGTAAAGAGGAGCCTCTTAAAGAAGAAGTTAAAGGTCTGTGAGAGCCAGAAGTCTTGCTTGTTTGTATGTGACCAAATCCTTATTTTACTGAGGATTTGTACAAGGAATTATTTCTTTAAAAAATTTGATTTTCTGGATTTCTTTTTCTTATTTTGTATCTCACAGATGAGGTACACCTATGATGAAAATTACAGGCCTCTCTCATCTTGGGAGAACTTGCACAATCGGTGGCTGACTAAATACCTTATTGCCCCACTGTATATTGGCCCTGTGATATTTGTTATTGTACCATATTTGGCCATAACATTTGCCAAGATTAATTTTCAAACCCCATTGAGCATAACTGAAAGTACAGCATTTCAGGTCAGTTCTTGCAAAAGTACATATTTATATGAGTGCGCAAGACAGCGTGTAGACATGTTTGTTCTTTTGTGGCTTATGCTGTTTGACTGACTCGCTCTCTGTGTTCATGTCAGCGTGTATGTGTGGAAACAGTGGGAAACATGTGGCAGGCTGCAATTCTGAGTGACATATGAGTGGGAGAGATCGGATGGGATTTTTGAGATGCACAACAGCCACTGCACTACAATCTGCTGCTGCAAGAGCCACCATACAAACACTTACACACACAAATAGTGGTCGATCAATGTTGTTTTTTTGTTTTTATGGCCAGTGACAATATCTTAGAGGGCAGGCTGGCCGATATAAAACCATACAGAACCATTTAATTTAAATATAGTAAAAACACATGCACAGCATTATTTGAAATTATATGTAAATATCACATAAAACATTCACTTTAAATAAGCACACAAAAAGTTTGATTGTACACACATTTTTATAAAGTCTACAAATGCACACTTTAGAAAATCACACTGCTGCTTTCCCCAAGGTTTGTTTTTGCAAAGTTTGTCAAATTAAATGTTTCTGAGATATTGTAAAACTTGACTTTAAATGATATCAATGAGTATTTGCTGCATGTTAACGATGAGTAAGTATTACAGAATTTGCCTTATATCACTAATAATAGATATGTATGTTGACCACTTGAACAAACAGATGAAACAAACAGATGAAGCCTGGAAGCAATGGAGACAAGAAATTTACCTGTGCTAGATGTGCTATGAGCCGGTGATCCAGATTTGACTGGTTTCTCACTGGAAAAATGCAAGAGATATAAATTGACTGAATGCACATATTTACATGTATACACACACAAACACACATAGATAAAATTACTCTACAAACACTTGCGGTTAGTCTGTGTTACAGTGGCACAAGCACTGCCATTGGTAAAAGCACCAGTTACTGTGAGAATAGGTTAATTTGTTAACACTTTATAATAACTACACGCTATGAATCATTAATTAAGCATTAGTAAATAGTTAGTTCATCCTTTATAAAGCATTGTTCCAACAGTAATTGTCATTAGTAAGCAGTTTATAAATACTGCTTTAAATACCTTGTTATTGATATAAAAGCATATTTAAACAAGAGATTTTGTCAATTTTGTGAAAGAGATTTTAAGGCTCAGTTATCTTCCTATCAGAAAAAATAAACAGACACAACACAGAGGGATAGAGAACTATTCATTTATATTAATATTAATAAAGTATATTATATATATGCAAGAGAACAAGGCATTTATAGCTGCACTTGTAAACTGTTTACTAATGCATAATAATGTTGGAACAATGCTTAAAAGGATTAAATAAATGCCTAAGATCCCTAAGATCTCAAAACTCTAGACTGTTAGTAGTACCAAGGATAGCAAAGTCCACTAAAGGAGGTAGAGCTTTT
>JAUCNO010001368.1:566109-583820 GCA_032353835.1 Enteromius viviparus | reverse complement strand
CCCTTACTGAACCCTCCGCTGAGAGCGAGCTCTCCCGGCTTCTTGCATATTGCGACGGCTTGTGCGAGGCAGTGCGCGTTATATATAGCGAAAATAATGAAGACGAAAGCTGTGAAACATCATCAGCTTTGCCCTTTTGGCGGTCACGCCGCTTAGACATTTTAGACCAATTCATTTTGAAGTTATTGGCGTTTTTCGCTGAATGTGTCACGAATATCGAAAACAAAACCAACTTAACCCCGGTAACAAATTGCACCATCTGCTGGACAGATTTTATACGCTACTAGTTATACGCTACTAGATGTACTTATAATTAAGAATAACCCATAATGTAAATATCTATTTTATTTGGATATTATTGTTGTTATGAAGGTTTATGTATATGTCTTCGAGTCATAAAGTTCCTCACACACACACACACACACACACACACACACACACACATATATACTGATATATATATATATGCTAATATACTCGCTAATCAATGTTATTTAGATTTTTTCTGAGCTTCTTTAACCTTGGTGCAAAATGTAAAAATTAACTAGTTTGTCTAGCTATGTGCTGGTTGGACGTTAGAGCGTGAACTTTTAGTTATGAGCCACATTTTTGAACCGGAAGTAGTAGTTGTATCGTCGCCTGTGTTCCTCAAGAAACTTGTTTTGTTATTTTAATTTGCGGTAAGTGTGACAGTTGTACATTTATTAGCCACAATATAGATTTGGTTATATGTTTAATAGATCTACTTATCGATTTCAACATTTTGTGTGTAAAATCTGTCATTTACTGTTGTGATCGTGACAATAGTGTACCTTGTATCATATGTACCTTTATGAGACGGTTTAAGAATAAAATAAAAACAAGCATGTAAATACCAAGTACAACAAAAGATAATAAACACAAACGAGTCTTAAAGGGTTTTTAAAAATTGTTTACTGTTTCTCTTTTGAGCAAGTTTAAGTTTTTCCTAAGCTTTCTTAATGTTTCTCTCTTAATAATGTAACGTTATATCTTTCTTTTGTTACACTAACGTTATCATAACCCTGATGATTTGTTATTTTATGTGCAGGAGTAATACAGCGCCTGTAAAACAATGGGTTCGTATTGGCTTTTATTCATGTCAAAATTAATAAAAACTTTTAATGATTCCAACCTTAACTATTCCAACTTAGCTATTCATCAGTATTCCTAGTAAATGTATTAATATTCATGTTTCTGTTTAGCTTCCATTGCATGTTTCTTTTTTCAAAGTGTCCAAATAAATTTTTTGAGCAGATGTTGAAGACAGAACTTATGGTGGTTGTGAAGGCCCTGATGCCATGTATGTAAAGCTGATCTCTTCAGATGGCCATGAGTTTATAGTGAAGAGAGAGCATGCTTTAACCTCTGGCACCATCAAGGCTATGCTGAGTGGACCTGGTGAGTGTGAAACATGGTCAAAGTCTAGCTGTTATGAAACAGCTTATGTTTATTGTGAATTTCTTTCATCAATCATTTGTTTTCAAATACATTTTAGCGATATCTAACCAGTAAGAGGAAGCGCTAACTAACATTTACTTGCTTTTTTGTAGGTCAGTTTGCTGAAAATGAAACCAACGAGGTGAATTTCCGGGAGATCCCGTCTCATGTTCTCTCCAAAGTTTGCATGTATTTTACCTATAAAGTGCGCTACACTAACAGCTCGACAGAAATCCCAGAATTCCCCATTGCTCCTGAGATTGCCCTGGAATTGCTTATGGCTGCAAACTTTCTAGATTGCTAGATAGGATTGTATAATGTGTTATACTGTGACCTGCCGTTTGTTTGCCATCATATATATTCTTATGATTTATCAGTGTATATTTATGGATCTTTTGCATTTTTTGACCCATTGAGTTTTTTTTTTCTTTTGTATGTTGTTATCTGAAATGGCTAGATAGTGTTTTGTATGCGGTGTTTTAAATGTCTTACAATCATTTTGTATTTGCAAGTCTTTTGCAAATGTCCTCATGCTATTCACACTAGGAGCAAAAGGATGAACCAAATATATCATTGTCACACTTCTGTGTCTGGTTTATTATTTACAGCACAAAGAAAAAAACAAAATGGCTTGCATATCTTGCAAGGCACAAGTGAACACAAAGTAAAGGAAAACTATGTATCTATCCAAACACTGAAGAAAAAAGAATTGAGGGTAGGGCATGCTAAATTACAGTAAATTATGGTACGATTGCACCATAAAAAGGAGAGATAAAACGATATGTCACCCAAAAAAATCAGTATGTTGTCCCAACCCAGGCAACTCTCTTTGTTCTGTGACAGAATGATGCATTGATTAGACAGATTAGGTACAATGATGTAAGTATTAAAAACTATAAGACATAATTAAAAATGTTAATAATTCCTGACTCAAAAATAATAAATAACACTTCCTTTCAAACATTTTCCAAACCCCTTTGACTTACTTTATTCTTATAAAGAAATGATAATATATGAGTATATATATATATATATATATATATATATATATATATATATATATGGTTATTAAATAATGTTGCTGTTAGGACAGCATGTTGAAAAAAAATGTGTCATAATTGGAGTAATAATTGACCAGATTTTCATAATAATATATAATATTTCCCTAAAATTACTGATTTACTATTTAACTGTTCTGTCTCCCAAAAACATGCTTTTAGTCCTGGGAACTGTTCCTTAAAACAAGTTTACCAAATAAGCCAGGCTTGTTTTAATTAGTCCAACTTTCTTTGAACCAAATCAACTGACAATAAGTCAGATTAACTGAGAGAAAAAAAAAAAAAAAATAGTTGCCTTGTTTGGTAAACTTGTTTTCTGGAGCAGGCCCCTGGTGTCCTCTACAGTGGACATGCATGAAATGATATCCTGTTTCATAACAGGAAGTCATATTTGGATTGAAATCCCTTTAACATTTACTTTATGACAAACTATTTGAAAATTCTTTGTAATTTGTCATTTTAAACAACTACAAAATATATATATTTTTTATTATATTGATATTTCCATCAAGATGTACAATTCTTCACTAAAAACATTTTTAGCAGGCTAAAAATCCATTGCTGGGTTATAATGTAAGCAAACAAGAATAAACAAACAAACCATACATACTTCATACTACATAATAATAAAATCTTGAAATTCGTGTCAACAAAATAATGAAAAACTATTGTATTTAAATAAAAAAGGTAATTAAAAAAGTCTTAAGGTAGTGAGCACTGGAGCAGATTTAGAGCTATCAGAGCACGTTATCAGAACACAGACGCGCTCGTGTGTCACGTGACGGTGACGTCAGTAGCGCTGCGTTACTGTGCGCCACTGATGCAGGGGGATCCATCATGGCGTCGATGCAGGTAAGATCACAGCTGACATCTAGCTCTGTTTAATCTGTCAATCACTCCTTGATCAGGTGTCGAGTGTGTCGTCTCTAATAGTGTAAATAGTGTTTTGTTTGGATACGTCTAGTTAAGGGGTTGAACATTGCTGTGTTGTTTCTGAAATTATAACTTGTCCTCCTCGCTGCTCCTGAGCTGTCAGGGTGAGAATTATCGGTGCTTTAAAAGCAACAGCTGGCGAGCCGGACTCACGTAAACTACTGATTTACCGCGAACACAGACAACGGTGTTAGGAGAATTAACTGGTTATTACTAGGTTACAAATATCACGAGTTTGCTATGCGAATAGCTTTAAATCATGATACCAGCATGTTTACTTGTTTTTATCCAGCTTTACAAGGTTATTTGTGACGTTTGATAGGAAATGTGAAGTAAATTGAAATGAATGTCACAGTAAGTATGTTAGTAAGTATATATATCAGTCAGTTAGTATATTAGAAAGGACTAAATATAGGCAATACTTGCTTCCACACAGCTCTGGTATAAATATTCGAATGAATAATAGTCCGAATGTGTGAGTAATAGTCCGAATAGTTATAAATATGTAAGTAATAACAGCATTTTGTATACTTTACTGAATTTAAGTTCGTGGATGTGTCTCACACGAATTAATCTTAACCTTCAAAGTGGATCAAAACCTTTAATCAAAGTTGTCCTAAAACAAGAATAGGTATTGTTTTTGATTTTTGGACAACCTTGATGAAAGGTTTTGATCCACTTCGAATGTTGACTACTATATATGTGTGTGTGTGTGTGTTTGTGTGTGTATATATATATATATATATATATTTATATATTTATTTATATAGACTTGTATTGCTCTGCTATATTCTTTGCATTATGTGGTTTTTATTTTTTTTTAATGCCAACTACCCAGTATCCATTATCCTCTGCATATTACAAATGAGACCATGTGTATGTCTCTGTGTGCATATATATATATATATTTGTCAAAACTAAATGCTTACGTGTCTGTTATATTTATTTATATATTATTTTATTAGGCATTATTTATTTATTATTATGGGAAAAATAATAATTCAACCATTTATCCTTTTCTTTTTATCTGATATTTGAACATTAAATTGTAATATCTATCTATCTATCTATCTATCTATCTATCTATCTATCTATCTATCTATCTATCTATCTATCTATCTATCTATCTATCATTTGTCTATCTGTCATAACTATAATATAAAAAAAATATTCTTTTCTTTTCTTTTCTTTTTTTTGTTTAATACTTTTTCCATTTCTCAACAGAAAAGGTTGCAGAAGGAACTGCTAGCCTTGCAGAATGATCCGCCTCCTGGAATGACCCTAAATGAGAAGAGCGTACAGAACACCATCACACAGTAAGACCATCATTTCCCCACTCTTCGTTTAATCTTATACTGGTGTGTGTGATCACTGTGTACTTATTAACAGGCTAGCTTTCTCAGGCCGTCCTGTACCAGGGACAGTCACAAGGGAAACATTTAAAAGCACACTGACTCATTGTTTTTTTTTAAACATATTATTATGTGTTATTCATTGTTGTCACGTTAAACCTGGAAACTTTTCATCCATTGTGAGGGTTATGTTATCAATTTTAAAACACACTTTTTCCATTTGGATTATTTTGTAAGGCTGCTCTGCCCGATGGATTGAATGTCTGCTCAGGCTAATCAAAAATTAAAGTTGTCAGCTCGAGAGGGTAGTATTGCCGTAACAAACCTTGCTGACCTCTTTTTGACCCTTGCATGCGTTTGTATCCATTTCTGGAAATATCTAGCAGTCTTTTATGGGAAAAAGCTGTCACAAGGCAAACAAAGTTCCATCACAAAAGCACTGCTAACTGAATCTGAGAATAACCTATATTGTGCTCAGTGGTGTGGAGATAAGTCAGAAATTGGAAAAGAGCTGTCTTTACACTTTCTGTTTAGCAGTAATAAAATAAATGATTGATATCATCACTCTGTTTCAGAGAGCTAAACTTCGACAGCCATGGGTTATAAACATGTTTTATGTCACTGTGGTTGTTGTGGGAACATCAAAAAATTAGTTAGTTTACTATTTTTATTCAGGAGCAGCTTAGTAGCCTTGACTTGGTGCATGTTTTGTCAAAGAAATGTCAGGTATGTGTTACCAGTTTAGCAGCTCACCAGACGTGTTTTTCTTGAACTGATTGGTCTTTGTGTTTGTTGCGGTCCATCAAGTTTTTGAAGATTTGTCAGACATGCTGACAAATCTTAGGTTTAACCTGAATGTAAACTATTTCTTTAGACTTTCTCTTAGTGTCTTTTGAAATATATTTGCATTTTTTTTAAAATGATGTTCACAATAGATGCTTTTTTATTATTTACGTATGTATTTATTATTTATTTCTTCTCCCTTTTTTATTAAAGATATAATACAACAATAATATTATTTAAGTTTAAAATAACTGTTTTCTATTTCAATTTATTTGAATTTATTCCTGTCTTTTTGGGTGGAAAACATCATCATTATTGTTGTTGTTGTTGTTTTTTTTTTTTGCAGAATATGATTATTTATTAATTAATATGTATTTGAGGTTTTACCACAAACAAAACAAAACAAAACTGACCTTAAACATTTGAATGTATTGCAATAGTATTTTCCATAATTTTCCTGTTTAGTTTTTTTATCCAGCAAACAATCGTGAAAAATAAAATGAGTCACAGTTTCCACAGAAATCAGCACAACTGATTTCAACATGTTTCTTGAGCACCAAATCATTGTATTAGAATGATTTTTGAAAAATCGTGATGTAATGCCCACTTTTTTTTTTTTAAACAACCTTTAGAAAAAACTACATTTTAAAACTGTTAAAATAAAACACATTTTTCAAAAATGTTAATTATATTTGATAATTACTTGCATCACTAATAAAAAACCATGACCGTTAGTGTAATAGAAACTAAAGGGCAGAAATGTGAGCTCCTTTGACGACGCAGCACTGATGCCCCAGCAATATTTCCGCTCCATCTCTGGAATGTTCTCTCTCTTCTGGAAAACAAACGGCTGCTGGAGATATGATAATACTGTGGCCGGAAAATGACGTTGATGACACTTATCTGACTCTGGTATATTGCAAGAATTTTCTGTTAGCAGATGGTCTGACATAGATATTCCAAATAATAATGCCTGTTACTAGGAATAGCACAATAAACACATTAACGTGATGAATTAATTAAATATGGTTACACAGCTGTTAATATTTTTGATTCGTTTATCTGATTCAACATTATAATGTACTCATTTTGATGACGCCATTTAAAAATATTGTTGGACATTATTTATAGTAATAACTTATAAAGATATAAAACGTTTTAAATAGTTCAGCTACAATACAAGCAAAGTCAAATTTTATTTTAGGCTAAATTGTCGACATGAGTGATGACTTTTTTTATTTAATAGGGTGCATTTCTGTTCCTAAAAATTGCAGTTCATTAATCTAACTAAATTTATATTGCCCTCCATTCCAGATGTTTCCAGTCTCCAGCTTTCGTCTTGTCTTTTATTGCTCATAATCTTTCCACTTTCTGTCTCTCTCTTCATGTTTAATTCTTCTCCAGGCCTTAAGTGGCTGAAGTGAAACACTCTGCTGGTTTGGCAGTAGAGTAGTTCTATATGCTGTTGCTGTAGGAGTTTAAGAGACCAACCAAAATGCTTCATTATTGATGTCTTTCTGTTTCTTTTTACAGATGGATTGTGGATATGGAAGGAGCCTCTGGTACTCTTTATGAGGGGGAGAAATTTCAGCTTCTTTTTAAATTTAGTAGTCGTTATCCCTTTGACTCACCTCAGGTAGGTCTAAATATTAAATATTAACTCTATATTTCATAAAACAACTAGAATGTATTTATTTTCTATTGTTTTTAGAATATATATTTATTTATATATATTATAGGTTTTTTTTTACTTTCAAAGAATGCCACATTTCTGCCCACTGTTATTTTAGTATTATTTTTTAAATGTAGTTTTAATGCAAGCTTATATATATATATAATTTGTAAAAAATATTTTGCTTTTATTTTTATATTTTCAGTTTTCATTTATTTTTTAATTCTGTTATGTGGTTTTGGTTAGTGTTTTTTTGGTATTATTTATACACCTAAACCTTTTATTAATATTTTTTTAACCTTTTTGCTTATATCACTACTTATCACTAGTATTAGTTTCTACAATACTTTTCTAAATACTTTCTAAATTACATTTTCATGTATCATTTTATTATATCCAATATGTGGGCAGAGACAAATCATATAAACAAGTAACTTATCCATTATAACTTTTCCATCTTACTTACACTCAACTTTAGTATCTCACATGTGGCAGCTCACGTTCACCCCTGTCTATGCTGCTCTCAGTAGTTGCCACATCGCATTGCTTTCCATTTGCATAAAATGAAATTTTGTGAGTGGCTGGACACCGTTTATTGTACATTTGTAGAAGCCAGAAGAACATTTAAGGCTCAACTAAAATCTGTTTTCCATCTAAACAGTAAAATAATAGGATCAAGCCGCACAAGGGCATTTTGAGTTTGTAGATTGTAGATTTAATTGCCACACATGAGAGGATTAACTCTGCTCTTATTTTACATATCAGTCCCACTATAAATAGCAGAGTGGTATAGACCAAATTAGCCAAACAAGCTCACACGCCAATACGGCTTTTAGGGATAAGAATAGCATATGGATACTGTTTTAG
This sequence comes from Enteromius viviparus, assembly GCA_032353835.1. NCBI lineage: Eukaryota > Metazoa > Chordata > Actinopteri > Cypriniformes > Cyprinidae > Enteromius > Enteromius viviparus. The sequence goes on along the minus strand of JAUCNO010001368.1, from coordinate 575,697 downwards.
TGGAAAACCATGTCATAGCAAGTGACAGAATGTATAAATGGAACAAAAGTAAGTCTTTAAATGCAAGGGGCAGCACTTAAGATTAAAGGTGACTGATAAATAACCTTTTTTGTTGCTGAAGTGGCCCTAGAAGAGTTTGTGCGCATTAAGTGCATTTAATCGGGAGTGAAGCACTGGCTATTTTGTTCTGTCTGACCGTGAGCGCTCTATGCTTTTTCTTATGTAAGTCCGGATCTGGCGCCGGCTTCTCATTCAGTCGGCTGTCTCTGTCTCTACCTCCTAATCTAGCAGCCTCATGCCAATTGTGAGGTCTAAGCACCGGCTTATGATTTAAAGGGATAGTTCACCTCAAAATGAAAAGTTCTGTCATCATTTACTCACCCTCCTGTTGTTTCAAATCCGTGTGACTTACTTTGTTCTGTGGAACACAAAAGGAGATGTTTTGAAGAATGTCAGTGCTGCTCTTTTCCATACAATGAATGTGGGTGGGGACTGGAGATGTCAAGCTCAAAGAGCACTATAAATGATCATTAAAATTAGTCTATACAACTCATGGAATATATTTCAAGGCCTTTGAATGTTACGATGGTTTAGTTGAGAGATGTAGTTTTTCACGAAAAATCTAGCTCGACCACGAAATTCCTAACTTTTTCTCAGAACTGTGAAAAATTGCAAAGAATTGAGAAAAAACTTTGAAGCTTTGAAGCTGAATTGTGAGAGAAATTGAGAATTTTCCTTTGTCTCAATTCTTATAACTTTGTCTACATTTTTATATGTTTTTCTTGCAATTGTGAGTTAACGTGTCACAATTCTAAATTTATGACTCATAATTCTGAGAATCCAAAGAAAATTACTTTTGCTACCTTTGGTGAAAACAAGATTTCCACAGTTCTCGCAATTCACAATTCTTACCTTTTTGTTCTTTTCTTTTTGCAGTTGCGAGATTTCTTGCAATTCTGAGGGGGAAAAAGTGAATTGTAAAATTTAAATTAAATTTAAAGTAATTTTGGCCAATCACTTTTATGAACAAAGTGTACCCATCATGTGGTGGTTAATTCCAGCAGAATAAATACAAAACTGGTTTCTTGAACACTATGAGTTTACTATACTCAAATGGCCTCCACAGTTACCAGATCTCAATCCAGTAGAGCACTTTTGGGATGTGATGGAAGGGGGGGGGGCTTCATATCAAGGACGTTAAGCCAACAAATCTCCATCACCTGTGTGATATCTCTGAGGAGATTTCCAGCACCTTGTCACAAAGAATTCTTTTTGCAGTTACGGATTTCTTGCAATTCTGAGGGGGGGAAAAAAGTGAATTGTGTGAAATTTAAAAAAAAAAATTATTTGTTTTGTTTTGATTTATTGTACTCTTATTTTATTTTGTTTCATGTTTTTGTAGTGTTTTTTTAATTTTGTTTTAGATTATTATTTTATTTTATTTATTTTTGTATATTTTGTATATCTTGTGGAAATACGGTTCCAGAATGTTCCCTTTCATTGTATGGAAAATAGCAGCTTGAAGCAAGCATACACAATCATCTAGTGTACTGAAAATAAATGTCTTTATGTTGTGTTTTGACAGGTAATGTTCACAGGAGACAATATACCTGTCCATCCCCACGTTTATAGCAATGGCCATATCTGCCTGTCCATCTTAACGGAGGACTGGTCACCAGCTCTTTCCGTGCAGTCTGTTTGTCTTAGCATTATTAGCATGCTGTCTAGCTGCAAAGAGAAGGTAAGCGTCTCAAGCTAAACTTACTATGTGCTATTTTGTAACTTTAGTCATTATATCTCTTTGGATTTTAAAGTTATAGTGCGGCATAATATGTAAAGATAACACGTTTAGCTTCTAATATGGGACATATTAGACAGATTTGTTTGTTCATTAGTTACAATAGTAAGACATTAACCGGCATATCTGGTGTCTTTCTAAATCAATGGCTTACTAATTATAGTAGTGTCTTAAGGCTGATGTTTTATAATTGAAAGTCAATATGACCTTAGGGACAGGAACAGAAAACAGAGTTGTCAGTCAAACCCAAAGCATTTATTTTCAGTTTACATAAAAAATACAGTTTATACACACTTATCAGCCTCTTTCAGATACACTTGTAAAAGTGCTCATTAATTAAAATATTTAATCAGCCAAACACATGGCAGCAACTAGCCTGGCTTCTGTGACTTTAAAGCTCATAGGAGCTTAGTCTGGCCAAGCTACCTTACTACCCGCCTTCTGGGAGGCGAGCTTAACCTTCGTCCAACAGATGCCTCCGTATATTACTGGACGAATCTACAACCAATCAGACCACTCATTCCGATGACGTACAGTATGCGTAGCGACAAAATGAATGCTGCGTCAAAGGAAGTTTGGGCGGGTCCAGGCTAGGCAGCCAACATTATGGTGTGTAGACATGGTCAAGAAAATTTAGACCGAGCATCAGAATGAGCGAGATGATTTAAGTGACTTTGAATATGGCATAGTTGTTGGTGCCAGAAAGACTGCTCTGAGCATTGCAGAAACTGCTGATGTAATGGGAAGTTTGTGCATAATCATCTCTAAGGTTTACGGAGAATTATCTGAAAAAGATATGAGAAGCAGATCTGTGGGTGAAAAGGCCTTATTGATGTCAGAAGAAAATGGGCAGAGTGATTTGAGCAGATAAAAGGAAATTAATAACTCCTATAACCACTCGTTCTAACTGAACTTCTGAAAGCACAACATGTTAAAAATGCGGCTACAACAGCAGAAGGCCTTGTCTGATGAGTCTTGATTTGTGCTGTGACAATTGGATGGCAGGGACAGAATTCGACGTAAACAACATGAAAGCATATATCCATCTTGCTTTGTAATAATGGTTCAGGCTTGTGGTCTACCTGGGGCCTGTACCATGATGGTGGCTAAACAAACTCAGAGTTACAGGATTAGCTTTGGGTTGACAAAGCCAAACCGATGCAATCAGGCATTATTGGTACCATGATGAAGCTCATCAACTTTCTTTGTTAACCCAGGCTAGATCCTGAGTTAATGTAGCACGTGCACATGAAAGTGTGACATCAACAATAAGCAGCCAATCACATGCTTTTAAGCTTTCATTCACTTCTTGTGAGAAATTCATATTCACCACTAAAGATTAAAAGATTGAGCAATATGAGGAATTTAATCACATTTACACAGCAAGATGAAACAAACTTTAAATGAAAGAGGAAAACTTGAGGAAAAAAAAAACAAACAAAAAAACTTGCAAGTAAGCTGTATTATCTATGTTTATATTAATTTAAAAGCCTATTACTATTAAACTAAACTGGCTTGTGTAATATATTAAGGAGATAATAATTATATAAATAATAAAGTAATTCTAAAAAAAATAAAAATAAAAAATGGGATTATTTTATCTTTAGACAATGTTTTACTATGCAGCGTCCTTTAATTTGGAGTAAGAGAAGCTTTATTGCATCAGACATGTGTCATCTTGCTGGAAGCTGATTGGTCAGATTTTGTTTTGAGCTCTCTAACCCAGAACATAACCTGCCCAGGAGCAGGTTAGCCGTGCAGCGCAAGTTACCATGGCAATTAACACCAATTGAAGCCGAGTTTCTTTCATGGTACCTAAAACCCAGGATTGATGCAAACTAATCCTAAACTAACCTGGCTAGCCAGCTAATCCAGCTTCATGGTACAGGCCCCAGGTTTCTAATCACTAAAAACAAAACAAACACACAAAAACATCTATGAGCATGTTGATATCTGTATATGTATCATTTTGTTTCACTGTATATCAAACATAGAAACAGCATCACATTCAAAGAAATGTAATCGTTTAAACGTTTCACTCGATTGCAAAACATTTTAGTCAGGAATTACAGCTCAAGACTGGGGTGGGGCTGGGAGTGCCTCTAGTGGAGGCTGAGGAGAAACCTCTGCAGAGGAGAAAAAACACGGAATTAGTTAGACAATTCCGGACAGTAAAAAAATTATACATATTCCTACAACATGAACAGTTGGTTAAATATATCAAATGAACTGAAAAAGGGTGAATGGGTGTGTAGAATACGATACGTGGAGAAACGAAAGAAAATGCAGTGCTGGTGTTGTGGATACGCGACTTGCGCATGCCGTCATCTGGGGGCGCCGGCCAGTTCCACGCTGATTTGTTGCTTGCGATTGGGAAGTTACAACGCTGGGCTTTAATTCTGCGTCCGGGCGGAAGAAAATGGAGGAGGAAGCCGGCATGTGGCGAGTAGCGTGGATACTTTTCTGTGGCTTTGCTTTTGGCGGATGGAGAGTAAAAAGAGACCTGAGGGGCGCGAGCCGCGGGCTCCCTTTTGATCGAGCGATCGGCATTTTAGGCAGCTTGTCTGGTGGCGAGATCATGCACGAAAAGCAAGAAGCGGGGAAAAGAAGGCTGGGAGAATTTATAGTGAAGGGAAGAGATTTAATTGGGCGCGAATGAAAAAGGAATGATTAAGTAAACTGGCTGTCAGCTGTGTGATTACTCGTTCAGCAATCCTCTCGAAACCATGTTTTTGCAAAACATTACCTTATGTACACAGACAATCAAGACTAAAGACAAGACATCTGGAACACACAGCTGGCAGAGAATCAAACACTAATGACAGAGGCGGGGTTACAAACGAGGTAAAGAACATGGGGAGAAAGAAATGTAAACAAAACAGAGCACAAGGAACAAATGACAACATACAGTACACAGAATACGTCTATGGCGTGTCAACCCTAAAGAGGCATAATTTAATTAGAATAACTGACCAATTTAAAATGAAATGTATTTCAGAATGATTGCAAATCTAGAGTATGGACACACAAAGGTTTCATAAGACAAAAAAGATTATTTTAAAATACAACAGACAATGCGCAAAGCCCCATAGAGGCCACTCCATTCACATTGCCCTTGTGTTGACTCTGACTGCTGGCAATAGTGGAGAGATTATTATAGAGACGGTGGATGGAGTCATGACTGACTAAGATGACGTTTGTGATTATTTGGATATGTGGAACTTAAAGTGAGAAACTGGTAAGAGATTTAGTCGACAGCAGACTCCTGCAGTAATGCTGCACTTTTTTAGAATATTTTGATATCTTCCTATAAACCAACACCATAACATAAGCACTGAACTCTGTGAGGACAGTCTTCATCACTCTTAGACAGCATGCTAAATATTTATCTCTGTCCTAATGTCTGTCTGGAGTGGATGAACTGCCTGTGTCATCTCAAATGTCCTTACTTTTCAGTCAGCATGTCTCTTCCTATCTTTATGCTTCTCTGCTTATTCTGACACCAGCTTTACCTCTTCAATTGGTGGAGTGTCACGAATAAAACTGAAATGGTATCTGCAGCAGAGGTAAAGTCTTGATTGAATTTTGAGAGATTAATTAAAAGCCATTATGCGGCAATATCTGCCCATGGGTATTACCGCCCTAAGCATATGGTGCTTAATTATCTTTAGAGCGATTGAATGACATTGTTCCTCTTCACTAAATGTTTACACTCTCAATATGATCACACTGTCTGTCTCTGAGAAAACTTCACATCCATCATGCACCATACCTGTCAAGTACACCATTAGCACACCTTGTCTTTCTGTTTCCAAAAACCATCCAACATTGAAAGAGGACTGTTATTTGAATTAGGCTATATAGTGCAATGTTAATGTAACTTAAATGTGAAAGACTGAACACATAGAACACATTCTTGTCTTAATAAATAATAAAAATGTATGTCTATGTATTGTCTAAATAAAAACCTTGTGTCCTGTGTGAACGGTACATCAAACCTGTTTTAAAATCAGCAGTTAGAGTGAATTCTAGGACACAGGACTTATTTTTAATAGATAACGCTAACAAAACAGGGCTGCGGAAGCAATATCCTTCCAGGATAAGTGATTCCTGTTTTTTTTCTCTCAACTCTCTCCTTTTCACTTTATTTTAGTGGGCTTATAATGATGGATTTAGGCCTATGAAATACTATATTTATAACAACAGAGTTCCATTTTCTTATTCAAAAGCCTGTTTTCTGTGCTTGGAGCCTGTCAATATTGTCGCTAAAAAGAGGACAGGAAAAGCTTTCATTCAAAGCAAGACTGGCTTTGTACATAGATTACACATTGTTTGAATTTTGAGAGATTAATTAAAAGCAATAAGCCCTCTAATGTCTGTCAGGGGTAGGCAAGATTTTCAAATGTTTTAAAAAAAAAAACATTTTATGCTCACCAAGAGTGAATTTATTTAATCAAAAATACATTTGAAACTTGTTTTAATGCATTTTAAAACGTAACTTAATTTTGTGATGGCAAAGCAGAATTTTCAGTATTCATTCATGTGTCATGCTTCAAGCTTCATGCTTAAAGGAACATGTTATTTTATCTTTTTAAAAACAGGATTTATTTTAAATAAAAATCTTTTGTAACATTAAAAATGCCTTTTATTTTCCCAAAACTTACTAACCACACATAATATTTTTTTTCTAAAAATGCAAACATGTACATCCATCCTGGTCACATATTTTTGTAGCACAGTTTCTGCTGTATACAAAAACAATTATGTGTTGGTATACGGTATATAGTAAGTAGCTGAAATAACCACAAATATCAGAGCATGTCCAAACATCTCAGCATCCCCAACATCACCTCAGACCCCAGAGGGTTAACAATATAATGAATCATAGCTCAATAAAAGAATGAATAATTTAATAATAATTGATTGTTTGTTTGTTATTTATTTATGATTAGATAAATCTCCAGATAAACTCTACTGAACAGCAAACACAGTCTCACGACCAATTCATACAAATTTGTACGACCTCACTCAATTTTTTATGAATTGTCTAAACCCCAGTGACAGGTAGGCTTAGGGGCAGGTCATTGATACAAATTCATACGATTTGGCAACTCGTAAAATATGCATGATTAAGCAATAATCATTTGAATTCGAGTGAGGTCATATGAATTTGTACATATTAACCACCTCGTAAAATATGTACAAATTACTTTGAGTATGGGTTCCTTCAGCAGTAACCATCCCTATATCCACTATTCATTTCTGTCTGCTTCACCCTCCTCACGGTTATCATTAACAGTCTAGGTAGAAATGTGTCTCTTTGTTTCTTAGAGGGTCATGGCTGATACTCCCCGCCCACACAGAAATAAGCAGGCTACTTCATGTAACGATGCCTGGAAAAAAAAATGAAGCCCATTGGTACTTACAGATGGAAATTTGGTCGGAGGAGAGATGCAATTTCACAGGAAGGTAATTTTATCCAGGCTCACACTTCAGCCGCACACATCAGAGCCACCATCAGCGATCTTTCATGCTATTGTTAGAGCACTGAGTGAAAAGTTACACAAAGGTTACTCCCATCAACCATTACAGCAGCCCGGCAAGAAAATGAAGCACACCATGAGAGAGTCTGAAAGAGAGCTACTGATTATAATAATCATCATCCAGATGATGAACGATAGAAAAATGACAAGCCTTAATTCTAGCTTAATTCATATATTCCGTATAGGCTTTATCAGTTGATCATTTTTTAAGATGCAATTTGAGGGCTGCTCTTCGCCCTGTGTTGCTTGCACAAATCCCAAAATGCATTTTCAGCAGCGTTAATAGCTTTCTCTGGAACGAGATATAATAATATGCTTTTACTGAACAGTTTCAATGGTGAAAGTGTATCAATACATTTGCCCAAGAGCAGCTTTTCAGTTGCTATTAAAATTAGACTTCCCAGAAATCATTGCATTGGCACTACCCAGAAGTAGCTCATTTATTTATTTACTTTTTATAGTGACATTTTAACGTACTCAGTAAACTTGTGGCGGACTTCTGCTAACTCTCTATATTTTGTGACTGAATGACTAACTGAAGTCTTTATTTGGATAGACAGCAACAAAATCCTCAAAGTCACATTTCCACAATCATGGACGATGTGAAATCGAACCGATTTTCTAACAATGATTTTCATGTACTTGAAGGAAAGATGTGAACTGAAAGATCTCTTGATCTTGGTCCAACTCTCTCCCACTCATTAATCAGTACTTTTACTGAAGGGATAGTTTACTTAAGAAATAAAAGTGAAGAGTCATTATGTAATCATCATTGGAATCATTATTATTTTTATTATTGGAAGATATAAAAACTCTTTATTCCTCAAAAAAAATTTCTTAAAACTTTATAATGCATGCATGCTATGCATCATTAGGTAAGCATTAGTAAATAATCAGTAAATTATTTATAAAGCATTGTTCCATCATTAATTGTCGAGTTATCTGGGAATTTTTCGCATCAACTCTAACTCTAACGCTTCTAACTCGAAAAAAGCACATCAGCCAACTCCGGGGAACACGAGGAATAACTCCATAATCACTTCTCAGCTTTTGTTTTTGACAGTGTGGCAGAATAGACAGTAACTCTTCAGTTTGGCTCAAGATAGGTACATTTAAATATGTTAATAACCTTAAAGAAAAATAAACAAGGAAAAAGATACATAATTTTTTCTGTTAAATAAAATACAAATTAAATAAACTTTGCATATACTATTGTTTCACAAACTCTCTCTTCTTATTCAACATAACCTTTACAATGTTTCACAATCAAACGTAAAATATGCGGTTTTGTTTCACTTTTTATGAGTACACAAAAGTAGTTTGTCATGCACTTAAATAATAATTATAGTATACCACAAGTTACTGTTCTCTCTCGTAATCTGCACTTTAGTAAAGAAATAACACATATTTGTGTGAAAATCAGTCCTTCATGTAATAAAAAACACGATATCATCATACCATCAGTGTCCCTGAGATGACCAACAGCTGACGCGTTTCCCCTCACATTCGTTACTCACTGCAGTCTTTTAACCTTTTCCTCACGTCGTCCGCATTTAGACAGTGCTAGTTAAATCAGCGTCGCTAACTCACTAAATTAATGACATCTCTGACCTCTCTGCACTCTCTTTCTGCATGCATGCCCCTGCCATGCGATTTTCACTTTCTTCCGTATACATTCGGCACTTTCTGCTGTTCTCCGGTTGTTCCAGTTATTTTAACTTCACATTAATAGTAATTAGTAAGCAGTTTATAAATACAGCTATAAATGCCTTGTTTTTTATTTATAAGAATACATTACAAATAAGATATGAAAGGAAGGTTTTTCTTCCAACCAGAAAAAAATACACCCAAACCCAACACAGAGGGCGCTATTAATTTCAAGATGCAAAAAATAGGAAACTGTACAACTGTACCATTATTATTATTATTATTATTTACATTTACATTTATTCATTTAGCAGACGCTTTGATCCCAAGCGACGTACATGTGGGGAAAACAGCAAGCAATTAGTCGTAAATAGGCAAAAGCAACTTAGAAAGTCCTCATAATACTGTATAGTAGGCAATGTTTAGATAAGTGCAGGCTAGAAAGGGAAAGAAAGATTTTTTTTTTAATTTTTTTTTATGATGATGTCAAGTAGTGTTGAAAGAGATGGGTTTTCAGCAGTCATTTGAAAGTTGTAAGGGAGTTGGCGTTTCGGATAGTGATGGGAAGATCATTCCACCAGCCAGGAACGGTGTAAGAGA
>JAUCNO010001368.1:509639-535776 GCA_032353835.1 Enteromius viviparus | reverse complement strand
ACCTTCATTTGAGTCCAGCTGTGTTTGATTATACTGACTGGACTTGATTAGGAAAGCCACACACCTGTCTATATAAGTCCTTACAGCTCATAACGCATATCAGAGCAAATGAGAATCATGAGGTCAAAGGAACTGGCCGAAGAGCTCAGAGACAGAATCTGTTCTTAAATGGCCCAGCCAGAGCCCTGACTTAAACCCAATCGAGCATCTCTGGAGAGAACTAAAACGTTTACTATCCAACCTGACATTACTAGAGAAGATCTACAAGGAGAAATGGCAGAGGATCCCAAAATCCAGGTGTGAAATACGTGTTGCATCTTTCCCAAAAAGACTCATGACTGTATTCGATTAAAAGGGCGCTTCTACTAAATACTGAGCAAAGGGTCTGAATAATTATGACCATGTGATATTTCAGTTTTTCTTTTTTATTAAATCTGGAAAATGTCAACAACTCTGTGTTTTTCTATCAATATGGGGTGCTGTGTGTACATTAAGGGAAAAAATGAACTTAAATGATTTTAGCAAATGGCTACAATATAACAAAGAGTGAAAAACTGAAGGGGGTCAGAAAACTTTCCGTACCCACTGTGTATATATATAAGAATAATTATAAATGTCCAAAAATAAATACATTTATTTGTGGACATTTTCAGCAACATATGAACGTTATATAAGCTATATATCAGCTACAGTATATTGCCCAGTCCTATGGTGTATGTCTATGTACTGCTATGTGTTGCTGTGAATCAAATGCCCAATACAGTATATATATTCTGTGCATGTATTACCAGTAATTTGTGGCAGCTTGTCTTTCCATCTCTCCAGTAAAGTCAGTCCAATGAGAGAGACACTCAGGAGGAACAAGGGTCTCAAAGATGAGGACGACAGGAGCCTAAAACACACATACATCTGTTAAAATATCAATCTGCATCTAATCCAATTACAAAAACAACCCATGACTTGTGTTTGTCACGTCCCGTATGGATATTCACCACAACCCCGGACTACTGACCAAAATGGAACTGATATTGTTTGTAAAGAAAGGTTATGATAACATGATAACCATTATAAATGTAATTGTATAAATGTAATATATATATATATATATATATATATATACACACACACACACACATTTACACCATGGTATTACCCCTTACAAAAAAGTACTTTGGTTTTGAAACATCAGTCTATTCTTAAAGGGAAAGATTGCAAGCAAAAAACGGTTTTTCAATGCATCTGCCAAGTTTAAGATTTGGGGCTTTTTGGTGTTTTTTAGAATAGTAGAAAACATCCAACTGTTTATTTTAGCACTTAATCAATTTGTGTGAATACATTTCTATTACAGAACATATTTCTAAATGAGTTTTTCACATCATACACCATGCCTTTAGCACTTACACACGAAAATATTTAGTTTTACTCCTAAAGGTTTTTAAAGAGGTTTAAAAAGGCATATTCAATTTGCTTGATTATATACATTATGAACATTTTATTTCCCTAAGGAATGTTGTTTTCTGTCAATTCTAAACATTTTCTGAATTATGGAGTGACAAAATTCCCTCCGAAAAACATTTGACTCTATTATGTTTTTAAAAAAATTAAATAAACAAGAGTTTTGAAACTGATTTCATCCATTATTCAGACTTTTGTACTAGAAATGTATGCAAATCAGCACAAATTTTACTAAAAATGTCTCATTTGCATATTTAAACCTAACATTTGTAATAAAAAAGTGTTTGCTATTCTTAATGTAATCAATCAAGGCGATAACTTTTACTTCTTTTTTTTTACTCTATTTACCTGCAGTGTCACGGAGTAGCACTATGATATTTATATCAAGTATCGCGGTGTTTCTGATGTTATGAATGCACCTGCCATAGTACTTTTTGTTATGGCAATGACAGAGTAATTATATGGCAGTATTATGGTATGTACGTCCAAAATCCCAAAGTAATACCATGGTATTTCGGTGTACACGTTACTGCAGTTAAGTATCGTTACCATGGCATTTACATGGTCGCCCAAGAATACCATGGTAGTAACCATAGCACATTCCCGACATAAATACTAAGAGTATTATTCGCTAAGAGTAGCGAAGCTGCCACAAAAGCAACGGAACTTCGACCTGAAGCGGCTACTAACGCAGATTAACCCGATTACTAACTAACTACTGGTCAGGATTAACACCGTCGCTTCCAAACGAGCAGCTTTATTCGCTCGCGTCTCACCAGAACAGCGTGTTGAGCGCCAGCGCGGCGATGATGCTGTGCAGCGGCCTCTCCCACACCAGCAGCCGCTGCGCGCAGAGCACCGCGGGCTCACACTGCGACAGCCAGCCGCGCAGACACTCCCGCAGCTGCCGCAGCTCCGGCGCATCCTCGCCGCCGCCGGGCGCGGGGAACCAGGCCTCCAGACCGGCCGAGGACACCGAGGCCCGTCTGCTCGACATTCTCACTTGTCCAGCGTTGTTTGTGTGTGTTGATGACGGGGTTTGGTCAGGAGGAGAAGCTCGTCATGGATTAATAGAAAAAACAAAAGCACACGGTGGATCTTACAGGCTCTCTCAGAGTCACATGCTTAGTGTTTACTGCGCCCTCGAGTGACATCTGCTGGCTGCGCCACAAACACACGCTTATACAATTACACTTGATTTCACAAATATTATGTATTTTATTGACACATTTATACTAACAGTTAATATTATTATTAAGCAATGATTAATTGCATCCAAAGTAAAACAAATTTTGTTGTTAAGCTAATATATTTGTCTGTACTGTATATTTTAATATTTTTATGTATTTATAAAGACACAGTATATATTTTAAGAAAAATATTAACATGTATATATAATTATAATTGTATTTAATATCTAAACTTTAATCTAATTTTGATTTAATAAACTTTTATTTTGGATGCAATTAATCGTTGGTATTTATTTATTTGACTTTTTTATTTTTAATTGACATTTTTAATATTTAGAGAATGGATATTAGCCTTACTTGGCTACAGTAGATGTATAGAAACATAAATATTATATTTACAGTGTATTAAAATCTATTGCTATGTAACTGCATTTAATAACATTAATGCAGTTTTATTTTTATTAAAATTGACATAAAATATGTGATTAAATATTTATAACATTTAAATATGATTCAATTGTAAATATTATTTAATTCAACATTTAAATTACTATTAAAATAGTAGTCAATCAAAAAACTAAATGTATAAAAATATGTATTTTTAATATCTTTTTTTGCAGATTCAAATGTTTCGTGACATTTCTGAAATTGCATTTTTTGTAAAAAAAATAAATAAAATAAAAAAAAATAGAAAAAGAAAGTAAGCAGCTATTTTTAACTTTTGTATAAGTTTATTTGGATATTTGTTGAGAAGACAATAAGGCAAATAAAAAGAGCACAAGGAATTGTTTATTAGAAAAACAAGACATGATAATCTGACAATACATTTTATAACATAGCACAAAATGGCAAACTAGATGATCAATTTGATCAAAATCCAAGCCCATGTGCTCACTCATACATGAAAACAAAATACAACAGTTTCCTTTTTCAGTACTCATTTATCATAAACAATCTCTCAGTTGAATGAGAAATTTGTTGCTTAATATATTATACACTTTACATTATCCAAACTCAATGTGTTTTACAATATGAATTTATAATGTAAAAAAGAGCGCCTTTCTTCATTCTTGATTGCCGTCATATTGTTATCTGCTTTAAAACCCTGAAACAGTGTAAGAGAATACACTTACAGTAAAGTATGCTTTTTTGAACTAGATAAATCCATGAGATTCCTACTCTGAAGTACAACAATAATATCAGCAGCACAGAGAGGACAGGACAGGATAGTGGCTGTCTTTTCAGCCACACAGGTGTTAAATGACTATAACAAAGGGCCCCGGGTCACGTGAGCCACCAGTGTATTCTCAAATCTTCAAATAGACATACAGCCAACAAACAGGTCACGCACATGCTCAAACATGCAGGGAAAACTCCATCCAGCAGGAATTGTCTATCATGAGCATTGCACTAAGTTATTCTCAGTTATTGCTCACTGGTAATGAATACCTAAAAGTAGAGAGAAAATGCATAAGCAGAATTATTGAGACCGAAATGTATTAGGAGTGGCTGTGAATTATGGGTGCTGGAGCTTTACATAACAGAAGAAATAGCATAATGTCATTAGATGATGTAATGATGACTATACTGATTGCATTAATAAAGGCGCATAACACTGTGGGGTAATTTACAGTCCTAGTTAAATGTTTAAACACACCTGACTGAATATATGTTTTTCAGGATTGCATCCTTAAATGCTGGAAATGTGTTTTTTTTGACACACATATAAATTACTTTATTGTTTTTTTATTATTGTTATTATTAGTTTTATTTATTTTTTTATTTATATACACAATTCTCCATTTATGTAACTTTATAGATTGATAAAAAAAAACAAATGAATAAATAAATAAAATAAAAAATAAAACAAAATAATAAAAAGCTCAACAAAATTACATTGTTTTATAAAAATGACAAACAAAAATAAATAAATAAATAAATAAATAAATATATATATATATATATATATATACACACAAATAAATAAAACAAAATCAGAATAACATTTGCAATAAAAATAAAAAAATAAAAAAATTTATTTATAAAACATCCCATGATTTTTTTTGCACTCTATATAATTCCATTCTATTTCCATTGATGATATTTTATAGTTTTGATTAATATACTTATGAGGTTGGTGTGTCCAGATTTTCGACTAGTACTGTATGCAGTAGCAGTGCATGTGTTGGCAAAGCTTGGCTGGTAAAGCAGTAAAGCCTACCTGGATACTAGTGCTGGTTAGATGAGGTAACAGGAGAAATGTGTCCTCTCAGGTTAGGAAAACAGAGCATCAATACCTGCTGGAGATAAAACTATGGCCTGCAGCAGGTCTGAGAGAGAGATAATTCCTCGAACCACATCTTCTCTGTCCACAAGCACCAGCCTATGAACCTGCACACAGAACCAAGATTAAACAGCTCAGAAATAAAAACAAATACTAATAATGAATTAAATAAATAATAATAATGACAGTAAAAAAATAAAATGAAACAAAATTCCATTTAACAAAATAACAAAACATGACAAGATAAAAAATATAATGTAAATAATGTAGTCAATACAATTTAAAAAAAAAGTTAATTAAATGTAAAAAAATAATAATTTAAAACAGAGATTCTTACTTTATTCTTGCCTTTCATTTTTTCTCATGTTAAATACCAAACAAAACAATAAAACATAACATTTGCAATAGAAAAGACAAGCTAATAAAATAAATAGAATAAAATATATCAAAACTACATGGATACGTATATGCAAAGGATATAAAAACTAAAACAACACCCATTCTTGTCTTATGCATGTTAAATGTCTAAAGTTTAGAACACACTTCCTCACCTCTGCCTTGACTATTCTGTCAATAACAGTTTCTAAAGTCTCGTCAGGGTAACATTTAATGACTCCTTCCACATAACAGCGTCTCCTGCGCACGGCCTCCTGCATGCTCATGCTCAGGTTATTGTAGGTTTTCTGCGCTGCAAGATTCTGGAAAAAACAAACAAACACTAAAACATCCCCATACAAGATACTGCTTACAAGTATACAAAGTTACAAATAAACCACTTCTGTCTCTAATGTCAGAAATGAAAAAACAAGAAGAGATTCTCACAATCACATCAAATCTGGAATACAGGGCAACCACCTTCCCTAGGAAAAAAAAACAAAAGAAAGTAAAAAGGAGTACAATATTCCGTTTTTGTCCTGTAACATGACTTAAGTACTGTTTTAAGTACCATCTTCATCTACCACCGGGAGAGCGGACACTCGTCGCTCAACAAACACAGAAAGAGCATCGTACACAGTAGCCGTCTGAGAGACTGTCGCCACATCTGTGAACGTTCCTATTCCTGCGTCTTTAATCTGCATCTTCAAGAAGTGTGGCTTGGGCACCGAGGCTCCCTAAAGATGAAGAGAAAAGCATTATACACATTTATAAACATGCTGAACTGTAAAACAAGGAGTTTAAGTAGAATTAACAACTGGATTCTTCATCTTACAAATATGTGAAGGAACTTGAGTATTCTCTTATGGGTCAGTATGTGAAGGACATTTCCAGACTCTGGGTCAATGACCGGCAGCCTGTGGATTTTGTGCTTCAGTAAAGAGTAGACGGCATCAAAGAGGCTGTGTACAGACAGAAAAATATATTATAAATAAATACATTACTATTTGTCTTTGGCCTTTTTTTCATAAAAATCAATACTTTTTTTCAGCAAGCATGCATAATATTTATCAAAGATTACTGTAAAGACTTTTTAAAAAATTTTATATTTCAAATTAATTCTGTTCTTTTGAATTTCTATTTATCTGTGAAAATTTTGAGAAATGTTTCTTGAGGAGAAATCAATATAGAGTGGGCACGGAAAGTATTCAGACCCCCTTAAATTTTTTACTCTTTGTTATATTGCAACCATTTGCTAAAATCATTTAAGTTTTTTTTTCCTCATTAATGTACACACAGCGCCCCATATTGACAGAAAAATACAGAATTGTTGAAATTTTTGCTGATTTATTAAAAAAGAAAAACTGAAATATCACATGGTCATAAGTATTCAGACCCTTTGCTGAGACGCTCATATATTTAACTCAGATGCTGTCCATTTCTTCTGATCATCCTTAAGATGGTTCTACAACTTCATTTGAGTCCAGCTGTGTTTGATTATACTCATTGGACTTGATTAGGAAAGCCACACACCTGTCTATATGAGACCTTACAGCTCACAATGCATGTCAGAGCAAATGAGAACCATGAGGTCAAAGGAACTGCTCGAAAAGCTCAGAGACAGAATTGTGGCAAGGCACAGATCTGGCCATGGTTTCAAAAACGTTTCTGCAGCTCTTAAGAGCAGTCCCTAAGAGCACAGTAGACACGATAATCCTTAAATGGAAGACGTTTGGGATGACCAGAACCCTTCCTAGAGCTGACCGGCCGGCCAAACTGAGCTATCGGGGGAGGAGAGCCTTGATGAGAGAAGTAAAGAAGAACCCAAAGATCACTTTGGCTGAGCTATAGAGATACAGTGGGGAGATGGGAGAAAGTTGGAGAAAGTCAACCATCACTGCAGCTCTCCACCAGTCGGGGCTTTATGGCAGAGGGACCCGACAGAAGCCTCTCCTCAGTTTAAAACCACATGAAAGCATGCATGGAGTTTGCTAAAAACACCTGAAGGACTCCAAGATGGTGAGAAATAAGATTCTCTAGTCTGATGAGACCAAGATAGAACTTTTTGCCCCAGAAAATGATGAAAAAACATGTCAGTATCATTGTTCTGTTCTGTGTTAAGATGTACACATGTAATTTGTTCTTATGTGGTATTTTTATAAAAATAGCTTAAACATCTTAATTTAACTAATGCCTAGTCCTGGCTTAAGCTAAGCGCCGTTTGTGAAACCTGGCCTTTGGCCTTAATTCTAAGCGGTATGTGTGGAAAAAACCAGGCACTGCTCAGGACCTGTCTAATACAGTCTCAACAGTAAAGCATGGTGGTGGCAGCATCATGCTGTTTTTCAGCTGCAGGGACAGGACGACTGGTTGCATCCAGGTGTGAAAAACTTGTTGCATCTTTTACAAAAAGTAGAATGGCTGTATTAGATCAAAAGGGTGTTTCTACTAAATACTGAGCAAAGGGTCTGAATACTTAGGACCATGTGATATTTCAGTTTTTTTTTATAAATCTGCAAAAAACAATTTGGTTTGTACATTCAACGAGGAAAATAAAAAGAACTTAAATTATTTTAGCAAATGGCTGCAATATAACAAAGAGTGAAAAATGTATGGGGTTCTGAAAACTGTATGTAACTGTATGTGACCCTGGATTACAAAACCAGTCTTAAGAAAAATTGACTCATATGATTATAATTTTGTGGTCCAGGGTAACATGTGATGTTAAGAACTTTGGCTCTCAGGGTGATGGAAGAATGCATACACAACTGTCACAAAAGACTGGAAACCAACAAAATTAAGAAATAAGGTACAGTGTGTAAAGTTTTGAACAGTTTAACCTTGTCATTAAAAAAAACATTTACAGCAAAAAAAAAAAAAGATGTTTTGTGTGGCTAACATGTTGTGTGTAGTATCTGTTTTATGGCTTTTTGCATGACTGAATTAAAATATAAAAAGCAATATATTTTAATCATATATGTTTACTTAAGCATATGTAACACTAAGAAACCCACATTTGTAGGCCTATATTCCTAACTCTTTTAACACTGTAAATACTGTATGTGCTATACAACTTGTTTTCTGAATGAATTTTCATATCAGATATCTTTTACCAAACCTTGTCTCTAAAAACTAAAAATCAACTATGATGTCAGTGTACCCACAATTTGTTTATTTTCACTACGTTCTTTCTTCCTTTTTTCTTACTTCAGAAGGAATGTTAATGTTGGACAATTATTTTTTTTTGGACATTTCATTTGCAAAAGAAAAAAAAAAGCAAATCAGCCTTTTCGAACAGGAAAAAATATTTGATTTCCTCTGTGACTCCCGTCGGCCGGGGGATTACAAAGGCTTTAAACCGGCGGATGAAGAAAAGCAAAGTGGTAAGTGACATTTCTGGTCTGGGAATATGGCAATCAGCAGTATGGAAGGCTGCCAAGTCCCAGGCCAGGCCTGAAAATGCTAAAAAGGCTCTGGGAGAGTGTAAACAAACACGGTGTTGTGAAGGTGGGGGAGGGATTCTTGGGGGACAGATCTGTTAGCCATCAGCGAGTCCTTTTCATCTGACCGCTGCTCCTCCGGTGAGCTGAAGGAAGGCTTTGTATACCTGCGTACAGACAGGAGCTAAGCATTCAGAGAGCAGGAAACCACAGCCTTTCCCCCCACCTTCATCCCTCCATCCCTAAGGCCCTACAACAGAGAGCGCATACAGTATGGCATTCTGCGCCAGCGGCCCCTGCCCGCCACTTACCCAGCCTCAAGCCACAGGAAGCTGGCAGAGTCACTGCCGGGTCAGGGTTCGCTTGGGACAAGGGCACACAATGACTCGCTCATGCATATTTCATCACAGACAGGTTAGAGAGCGCCCAGACGTATTTTATAATTCAGTACAATTAGCGAGAAGGCTTTAAGTTAGTAATGACTTCCTTAACATCACTCAGACCTCCAATACTGCCTGCTTCAATTTGACAACAGACACTAATCAATTCAAGTGTTACACAAAGATATAAAAAGTCAATATGTTCGATATCAAACTCGAAGATCATTTGACTAGTAATGGTATATATATCTATTAATTTCAGAGAAATATCCAGTGTTAAAATACGGCTGCATTATTGTCTAATGAGTCCAGGATGAGCGCTATAATCCCTCTGGGTAACACAGGGACCATCCATTGCCCTTGTTCAATAATTCATACGCTCTATCTCTCCATTGACCAAGCCATCACCTTAAAGCATTAACAGTGCTCACAAGTAGAAATGAATACCCTCTCAGCTGTACGAGGGGGCGTCTGCTTATTGGTGGGTTTATTTGTTCGATTTATACTACAGGCATGCTTGAAGGCTTCAAAATACAAATAATTATCATTATTAGCATTGATTAAATCATGTATAATTCATGAAAAATTAAAAAGTGTGCTCTGTATGGCAGGCTGTTAAAGGGTTTTTGTTTGTGTGTGTTTGAAACAATGTGAACTAAAACATTGTTTTCAATAAGACAAGGAAAATTGGGTCTTTAGCCAAATCTCGTGGCAGTTCATCCATATTGTATGAAGCGGCTAATTTTTACGATTTCGTATGAACCTCACTATGACTTCATACTACTTTTGATAAATTTTACGAGTTCGCAATTTGTATGAATTTGCACCAATGACCTACACCTAACCCTGCCATTAAAACCGAGTCACAGTGGTTTTATCGTTCGAGTAATGTTGTAAGAATTCGTACGAATCAGCCACCTCGTAAAAATACGTTGTCTATTTTGATTTCACGTTTTGAGTCATTTGAGACATTTTGCGCATCTGTGTCTGACATGTTTCCTAAACATTTACTCAGTTCATAGTCGCTGAAATTCAATTGTGCTGGCGGTGACAGAAACCTAGTCTTTGTTTACAATATTAGTAGTGCATTTGTGTAACATTGTCTCGACTTCATATAAACAACATCATCATATCGGAACATAACTGTAGCAAAACTTATTTGAAATTCCAGTCAGTAGTGATTGTCGAGTCCTGTAACAACAACATACACCTTAATTATTCACACTGCTGTTTGAAACCTCATTCTACTCATTCTTTTAAACATTTGTCTAGGACCTTCTCATCATACCTTCTTCCCTTCCCATTCTCCCTTTCTCTCTTAATACATGTCTGTGTAAATGTGTCCTAAAACCACAAACTCACTTCTGCAAAAGAAACACTGTCTGGATCACTCTCTCACCTTGGCTCTGGTCAGCCAGCAAGGCTCTGTGGAATTCTCAGTGTCCCTCAGTCTATAAAAACAGTGATGCACTGTTGATGTCCTGACACAAAGTTCAAATGATTTGATGCAAATCTATTGGTAAGCTGTTGGTTTATTTCAGTAAAAAAAGGTTTTGGCTAGTGGAAGTTATGAATGGCCAGTAACTTAAACATTTAGTAGCCAAAGGGGTTGGTGAGCGGAAAAGTTCATTTCAAACCCTGGTCATGTGACTTTAAGATGGTGGCCTCCACGAGTCTTCTTCTTATAGGAATGAACATGATTTTAAAATGATCAAAAGTACTAATCCTTTCTTGTAAGGTATTATTTTTTTTAACCTTTAAGACATAACCTATTAAACAGTCACAGCCTCAGTGGTATTTGCATAAAATAAAATATTGTGTAAAGTAATCAAAACCCTAATATAACTCTTGTTTTGAGCATGTTGTGTGGGGTTGGCAGCAACAGACGTAAAATATTTATCTGATTTTTTAATCATCCAGACTCATAGACATAGTGTTGACAATGCAAGAGTGTAAAAAAAAAAAAGATAATAAAAGACTCGTTGTGAATACAGTCTCGTCTCCTGGAATACTACATTTAAAAAATTGCTGTAACCCAATAAGATTAAACCCGTGATAACATCTAAAGTCAGTCTCTCACCACAGAGCGCACCACACTAATGACAAGTGATGTTCAGGAAGCGACTAACACTTGCCAGATCAACAGATAATATTTGTCAAGGGGGAATATATTAATATCTGCACCTTGAATTACACATTCACCTCATAGCCCGAGGCCTGTTCAACTCTGCGGGAGAGGTCATGGGAGGGTGGATCACAAATGTCTGTGTTTTTTTTATGTGCGTGTAGGATGGATGACTTAGCGGCTTCTTGGCTGGCTGACTGCGTGTGTGCGTGTTGAGCTGCAGCGGGGCCGGGCTCCATGACAACGGAGGCCAGGTCCCATCCTCTCTCTCTAATTGTCTCTGACCTCGAAATTTGATCTGCACTCTCAAGGCAGGAGGATTTCTTTTCACACGGCAATCACTTTTGAATTTGTCCCCTGCATCTCCTGAATGCCTCGCTGGGCCACGGGCGTGCACTGTGAGCTTGGCAAAACAAATGACCTATCCTTTTAATTTACCCTCCGAACAGCGTTGTTTGTGCGAGGATTTTTTCGCGGGGAGGGTAAATCCCCCCGCTTGTGAAAAACTCAAGTTCTTTTCTCCTTGTTTCTTCCGTTTTCTATCCTTTTTCTGCACTTATCCTCCTCCCCTCTCTTTCATTATCGTATACACCTACCGATTTTGGGTAATTACAGCCCTGGACGGAAAACAAAAGACATTTTTGATGGATGAAGGAGAGGGTGGAATGGGATTAAAATTTTTACGCTTTTCCTCAGCACCTTTTTCTTTAAGCACTGGTGTTTAACTGGCATAAAAGGTCCTTCCGATCCTCTCTTCCCCTTTTTTACAACAACAGAAGTAGGTGTTGACCAAACAGCTCAGTGGAAAACTACCAAATCACGGTCACTTGGCTCAGGGGTTGCTTGATATTCTCTTCATAATAGCCTAATGTTCACACTTATTTTTTTTTTCTTTATCTATCTAAAAAATAATTTCTGTCATAGCAAAATTTTTTGGTTTATTTCCACACACATAAAAAAATTAAAACACTTTGGCATTTTGCTGTTTGAGTATTTTGACCAGCCCAGGCATAGCAACAGCTCAACCAATGGTGTGAGTTTGAGGCGGGGCTTTTTTATTTGTTCGACAAATGGTATACAGGGGAGGAGTTCAGGAAACCTGTTTGAAAACAGTCAGGAGGTAAGCATTTCGACTAGCTGAGCATAGCAACAGCTCGACCAATGGTGTGAATTTGAGGCGGGGCTAACACTTTACTTCGATGATCCACTTTAGATATTCGACTAACAGTAAGTTTGCAACTACGTGTCAACTAGCAGTCATTAGAGTATTAGTAGACTGTCTGCTTAATATCTTTTAACACTTTATTTTGATGAGTACACAACATACTACATACTGACTATCAGAAACTTTGCCCGTATATGTCAACTTATTCTACTAGCCCTTAACCTACCCTAACAGTCTACACTGAGAGTTAGTGGACATGTAGTTGAATGTAGTCTAAATGGACTATCAAAATAAAGTGTAACCTTTATTTCTTTAACCAATGGGAAGGGGCTCAGGAAACCTGTTTGAAAACAGTCTGGAGGAAATATAGTATTAATGAACTGTGCCTGCTGATAGCCTCATTTCTATGCTGGATGTTTTGAAGGGAATTATGCAAATTAGTTAATTATAATTCATCATCAACACACGTCGCTTCGAAATTAAATTCTGTTTACTGTTTGTAGCTATGCTAATTGTGCCAGACAAAGAGCAGAAGGTTTGACACGTGTCGTATGTAACTAACATATAATTTACTATGTATTTATCTAATTTATTTAAAAAGCAATATTAGTTCCACTCACTGCTTTGTGATTAGGGATTAAAAAGATGGTTTTATGTAAAAACAAAATACTGCACATGAATCTAGCCCTCTGTATTTTTGGTCAACATTGCTAAAAAAACACAAGCTTCGCCTTTAAATACAACTGATGAGGATTTAGTGCACATCATGAGGTTGTCTGTGGCTATGTTGATGTCTCTGTTCCTCTGGTTAAGGCTTTTTAATGGTTCCTGTCACACTGGGGTTTTAGAGTACAAACGTGCCTCCCTCAGACGGCAGTGGCAGCTGTTGCAAGCCTGAATAATTTGATTTGGTGTTTTATGCCGGAAAAGAGCCTTTCTTCACGAGCCACATTTGTGCTGGGCTTTGGCCATGAGTCTGCCTCCACTGAAAGACTTTACATGACATTAACACATTTTCAGAGAGCATTACCATTCTCAGGGAGATTTGTCTAGACAAAGACATGGTTTATTTGGAGTTAAAGCTTCATTTCCTGTCTGGACCTTCACTTTCTCTCTTCCTCCATCCTTTATCCACCCATGCTCCAACACTCCTCCACACCGCCTGGCTGCCTGTCAGGTAAGAGGATTTCAATTAGTTTACGCTGTGAATATGCGCACAAACGTGATAAATGAGAGCAATTAGTCTCTGTCATGTCTTCCCTCTCCGCTCAGTAAATCACCAGTCCGCCCCTCTTGCTGATGTTAAGAGCACATTACATCACCTTCAGCACTTCATATGGCTTTATGAGATTTCAGGCTCTTTAGAAAAGAGAGGTGAGGAAGAGAGACCAAAAACCCACTTTACTCTAAAACTGATTGGAAAGTTAGAGCCCCTCCATTACGTGTCAAAAGCCATAACTTGGATTACAAGGTAAAAATTCGACATTTCCAGGTCACGAAGGAGCCACGCATTTTCATATAATTACTGGATGTGGTTTTCGGGGTGTTTTTAATATAGACATGTTTGATTCGTTGCCAGGGTGTAAAACACTGTGTTTGTTATTAGACTTTTAAAACAGTGGGGTTCCAAACCATGTGGCGTGATTATTCTGACTCTGATAGAGAGCGTTAAATACAACCTACGCCAAGCGTAGGTTTATATTCTCATGCGTTATATTGTACCCTGTGTTTTGAACTGACTGGAGATTTATGGGAACATTAGTCTAACTAGCGATACACGCTCGTATACAAAAGGACGTCTGTAAATGTCAAGAAAATGAACAACAAAAGGGGCCGTTTAACCCAAACAACAGACAGACAGCTTTTGGACTTGCCAGAAGGTAATATTTGGGTGGAATTCCCCTTGAAATGTTCATATAAAGCATAGTTTACGTATCCGCTGATATTGTTTGGCTCACTGTAAGGAAGATGGAACACTGCCAAACATAATCAAGCTCCAATATTACAGAGGGAACCCCTGCTGTAGCAAAATAATGCTCTTTAAACAACTCCTCCAAGTTCTCAACCTCTTCTCAGCCTTTTATAGAGAATATGGATCGCTAAATGCTTTTCAGATGATGTATCATCATTTCATATCTTGTTTATTGAGTGAATCAGTCATTTCACAGTTTGCTACTTAATTCTGTGAAAGAGATTGCACATCCAGTCAATACAATTACTCAAACCTCAAAGAATGTCTGACGTAACAGCAAATCCATGAGTTCATGCTTAAATAAAAGCTGACTGCAAAAATACTTGCAAAAACCTGTCAGAAGCCATGAGAGATTAAACAGAGTTTAACGACTCCTGACAGTGATGTTTTAAAGTACTCATTTTGTCAGCATTTTGTATTTTTCCATCTACCGTTTATTTATTCATTTATTTATTGAGAAAGGAATAAGTCATTCCTTGTACTCAATGTTGACTCTGGCCAACACCATTAAAAGATTAGATTACAGCCAAAAAAAAAACGAAATGCTGTCATTTACTCAATCATTTTAGTCCAAACCCATATGACTTTCTTCCATGACACACAAAACATGCTCAATTCACTGACATGCTCAGGCTTCAAGCTTCACCATAAAATCATCATAAAGTGGCTACTATGATTAATGGACGCAAATCTTCTGACGTAATGTTATAATTTATTTGTCCAATTTAGTGTACACGATTTAGTAATCCAGTCGCTAGGTAAAAGATTAATGGAGGAGGGAATTATGTAGCAATGTTTGATTTGTTCTTCTGAGGTAAATCTTTTCAATAAATCAATTGATCAGGTACTCAAAATAGACTGAATGATTTATTCACAAATAAGACTACTCCAGTTCTTGAGTTCAACTCACTATTTTGATTTAATTACAGTGGTAGTCAAAACATTTCTGTGAATAAAATTGTCAAAGACTTGGTGGACAATGAAGATTTCTGATACTTTTAGGAGTTTTGGATCTTAAAAAAAAAAAAAAAAAAAAAAAGATGAATACATCCATTGTAATTTTAAGGAAAACAGCAACTAGTATTTGTTAACATTTTGTATTTTGTGTTCCACAGAACTAAGTCATTCAGGTTTGGAGGGACATGAAGGTGAGTAAACGATGACGGAATATTCATTGAGTGAACTCTTCCTTTAAATAGCACGTCGAGGAGTTAGACAGCATATTCTCATGTGATCCAATTTCTTCATTTCCTCTTTCTCTCCCTCGCTCACTTTTTCTCTCTTCCTCTCATTGCTTGTCAGCTTGTCAGATGGAAGATACCAAAGCTCATTCCATGTGGAAATGGCATGATTGGAAGTATTTGGCATTCCCCTGTTTCTTTGTGCTGCAGAATGAGAGACACTGTCGTCTGACAACAGCAAAAAAATTGAAATTGAAATTCCCTGTACAGATGTGTGTGAGAGACTACTAAAGAGGGGGAGAAGCCGGGAAGCCTGAGAAAAAAAAAAAGGAGAGAGTCCAGTCTTAATGTGCCAGAACTTGTGCACTACTCTGGTCCTCACTTCCTGAGAGAGAGTAAATGGAAGATCACTTGTCAAGCTGTCATGTAGCAGGAGAGCCTTACCTGAGGCTGCCGAGCCAGCGTCTCTCTGCTAAGAGCAGGCCATTCACATAACCCTGAGACAATCAAGTCAGGGCTTGAAACTGGAGAAATGCTGTGGGCCAGTGTGACGTGGGGAAATAAAGGACTGGAGGGAAAAGAAATGTCTCTCGCCCTCCTCTCCCTCGCTCTTACTCTCTGTTGTATAAGGTTTTTTTTGTCATTGGGCCAGTACCTAAGTGTTCAAAGCTCTGTCAAGCCGTAACACTTTGATATTTTTCCCAGGCTTCAAAAGAGCACAGCAACAATAGACTTGTGACTGCAGGCTATGCAAAGGTAGCCAAGACAATATTAGTTGTCTCATCTTCTTTATGTTGTTGGCACCAGACTAGGACTTTTTTACTGGGTGGAGGTAGGTGTTTCGGAAGGAAGCCCGATCTGTTAGCGGTATCTCAGGCGGGTTGTTTAAGGCCTGAGGAAGTGCTCTGGTTTACATGGGTTTTGATCTTTTAATACAGGTAAAGGTGAGGCCAGAGCTGAGTCACCTGTACAGGTGGTCTACACCGATGAGAGAGCCCTGAGTCATGTAATGGGGTAAAAAGTGCCAGAACGAGGTAAAAAGAAGCACGTATCACTTTGATTCATGCATATTGAGTTTTTTCATGCAGTATAGATTCACCCATAATAAGTGTACTATTTTTTGGTAACACTTTCTTAGCTGACTCTATTTATAGTACCGTTTGGAATAATAAGATTTTTTGGGGGTTATTCTAAATTTATTTGAAACAGTTATATTGTAAAAAATTACAATCGGAAGAACTGTTTTCTATTTTAAATGAATAGTTCAACTAAAAATAATACATTTAAAGGTTATACTAACACAACATTTAAAAAAAAATAAACTACTATGTCATATGCAATATCATTTTCAGCGATCGTGCAGACCTGAGAGAATAATGCGTGTTCATTTCTTCACTTCGTGAAACATAACTCTAACCAACATAGTGTACACAGCTGCAGTGCTGCTACGTCTAATAGGTGCAGTCCTGATCTAATTTTGCTGGCTGTATTTTTTTCTCATTGTAACATGTATTGTTGGAGGGAATGTTAGCCAGCGGCAGATTAGCACCTCCTTAACAAGGCAAATATGATCTGTGTGCACCTCCACAAAGGAAACACTGAAGTTCTCTATTTATAGATGCAAAGGAAATGGACACTCTGTTAGAATCTGAGTTATACTGTATAGAGCAGGTGAGTGAAGAAGTGTCTTCAGGTTTTCTTTTTAAGAAAACATAGTGTCAGATGTGCATTCTGGGCTCTCCCCCCATGAAAAAAAAATTGTCATTTGAACACAAGTTGATGTCGGTTGTCACTAAGGAAAATTACAACCCAGTCTCATAAAAATATGTACCTCGGTGCACATTTTGTGCAACACTTTTTTACGTGCCTTACTGCATGTTTCGTCGCAGTTTCAAAGAGAAACAGATTCAATATGTGGACCTTAGCACTTTTTATTACGTTGATATACTGTAGGTATGTATTGTGGCGGTTCAGAATTTAAATGTCTGTGGAATGTTGCTAAAAGTTATTGCTCTATCATATTGGAAATATGCTCTACACCAAAACACATTTGTTGATGCAACCGTGCCACTTCTTATTTTACTTTTTATATTTCAAAATTACATGCCCTCTAAAGGTGGCTGTATACGGTGCAAATTTGGAAAGTCAGAAGACTGTATGGCCACGCACACGTCACGAGTAACTTTGCTTACAGACGCAGTGGTACATAGTGGATTTTAAAACCTGCAAATTTCCAAGGCAACCACATTCACAAAGTTTCGCGCCAAAACATTGACACTGAGGAAGAGATCCTTTTCTTTGTGGCAGCAATGGCTTGCGAAAAAAACAAAAAAGAAAAGAAAAGAAGGGCATGGCAAAGAGTTTGGCTGAAGGGCAGAGAATGAAATCAATACTGACAGTTTTTTATGGATTTATACTATTTATAATATTATTTTAAATGCTGCTCGATACATCATACAGCGCTTGCTGTTCTTGCCAGAGTTCAGCGAGTTTGTCATCTTTCTCGACAGTCCAAATTCTCTGTGGCGCTAGCCTTGTTCATCTTTCTCCTTCTGTGGTTTTCTTTTTTTAGCTTCTGATTGGTCATTTACAGTTTGCTCAACAAATCGGCTCGTTCAACAGCACACACGTCACGCTTTCAATCCGACAGCTCATATAGCCCTCCTCTTGTGACAACTAGCCCCGGTCTTCCCTACAGCAGTTGCTGCTTTACGTCAATTTGGCTAAAACGCAACAAAATATCCATTACTGTCAGCAGTACCACTGTAGGGTCAAAACAGTTTGAGGCAGCTGTCATTTAAAATATACGCAATGTAAAAAATGTTGAATGGGAGTCGATGAAAGCCTATAAAAACTTCCCATTAACACATGGGTCCACCCATAAAGACTTAACTGGGGTTGAGCTGCACAGGTTATCTTTGTTCCTGTCTTGAGCCCATTACATGAATCCAGTCCTCGACCGGCTGAATTCTTTAAGGCTCAGCCATAATTATGCTAGATTTCCTCCACCGTCCTTCAGATTCCCGAGCCACAGGAGAAATGATATACGAATCTGGTATTTTTAATTTTGAAGCTGAAACAAGACATTCACTCTGAAGAAAATCACACCTTCCTTTGGGAGGCTCGGCCTTTGGCAGTCAACTTTAAAGCTCGACGGCGAGCGTGCGGTAGCTGAGTTCGGTCTCTCAGCAGATGGAAATGATGGTGCTGTGATTATGGCTACAGACTGAACTCAGACACAATTAGCCACCAACAGATGGAAGTCTTCACGTTGGAAACCCCCCCCACAAGCCCTCAAGAGAGTGTCTGGAGGAAAAAAGGCAAACATTGGCATGCAGAAGTCATGTAGGCCATACATACTCTGTAATTTTTGCGTAGTTTGGAAACATACACAAATGTAAATGCAGCCCTCTGATTTTAAGTGTGTTCAAGGCTGCTGAACGAAAAGAATGTAAATCATGTATGATTTAGTTTTCTGAGTCACATCATACTGCACACAGTTCGGCTAAACAGTGTAGTAATTAAAGGAATGATTCACCAACCAACCAACCAACCAAAAAAAAAAAAAATCTGTCATCAAGCATTTACCTTCATCCCAAAGCCAAAAGATTTTTTTAGGGACAAAAAGGGAGACATTTTGTAAGCGGTATTGGTTGCTTATTTTATGCAATTACTTTTGCATAAATTATTCATTTTCAAATCAAACTGATCTAGTTCTCAAGGTCAATTCACTGATTCACTTATCCAGTCATGGTGTCAAGTTCACTGGAGAAAAAAAGTATTTTGACCTACATTTTAATCTTTTTATTATTATTATTATTATTATTATTTTCATTTTTCTTTATGTATGGCTTTAAAAGACTTCGGACAAGCTATTATTACAAGCTACTTATGGACAACTTTTTTTTACCTTTTATGTAATTTTGTGTCCCCGTTTATTTCAGAATTTATCTGATAATAATGATTTTTTAATTTAGTTTTTATTCAATTTAAGGAATTCAAAAATAATCAAATGTACCATTTTAACATGGAACTGCATTGCATTAATTACAATATGTGTGTTTCAGTGTGTGTGTGTGTGTGTGTGTGTGTTTGTGTATATTTATATACAGTATATATATATATATATATATATACACTAATTTTGACTAAATAAAGAATAAAGACTTATTTAAGTTTATAAAGTCTTAAACAAAATACATTTTATATATACTTATTCATATCGAGCACATTTATGGACCAGGGTAAAAGAACCTGTATGAATTATAATGCACTAATATTCACTTCCTGTAATTCTAATTCAACTTTGTGCATGGCCAATCGTAATAAAGGTCTAATTTTTGAATCCAGAGCAACAGATTTTGCTCAACACTGCAGCAAAGTGTCCCAATGGTCTCCTTTTGTGTTGCACATACAAAACAAAAGATGCTTTTAACTTTTTTGGGTGAAGCAAAAAGTCTTTTATCATGCAAGGGAATATTGCATGAATCTGTGATTTCTATAACAACAAACTACACTTTCAAAACATTTTTTAGCATTTAGTTGGTTTTGCACTTGAACTGAACCGAAGCGCAAAGATGTATTTTGGCAGAGGATGAATTCGGTGATTAAATATCAAATCCCCCCTCTCTCAAAACACCGTGAGCTAGTGTTTACACAACAGCCAGCATCTGAGATTCATTAGCATAAAATCAGGAGTACAGGAACAGGAAACAAAATCTTTTCAGCATCTTCTACACCCTCACCCCCCAAACTCTACTGTCATAACACATTACCCTTTCGCCCGAGGGGTGGTCCACTTTTTGCTAAGAATGCATAGGCACTGGTAGAAAGGAAAACTAAAGTGTTATTGCTTTGTATTTGTTGTTTTTCGTTCAGTCATTTTCTAGCCATTCTACACATTCCCTTGTTTCTCTGTCTAGGCCATGACTCTCTCATGCACTCTCATATTTCAAAAAAGAGCCCTGGTCTCACTCGGTAGTGATGAGAAACTCCTACGCGCTCGGCGTTTGCCTTTGATAAGCAATCAGAGCCTGTAACACACATTATGGGCTGAGACGTTGCTTCATAGTAGATTCACTCCCAAATCTAAAATGATGTTTTAAAATTGTCGCTGGAGGCTATGTAATGCTGGGAGAGTGTGCCAGACTCCTCACACTGTCTTTCTCCTGCTTTTCTTCCATTCTTCGCCCTGCTGGCAAAAAAAGCAGAGGCCACAAGCCCAGACTGTGTGTGTGTGTGTGTGTGTGTGTGTGTGTGGCAGCAGAGGAACATGTGCTGTCTGCTCCCCGTGTAGCCAGAGGTGACACGCGGGTCCTCGCCATATGCTGTCATTCCTCAGTGTCCCTCAGCCTTGACGCTGAATTAATTTATTAGAAGTTTTTTCGCTGTGCCACCGCTACCTAAAAAGCCTTCTCCTCTTTACCGGAGGCTTGTCACACAGATGCTGATGTATTTTCCCTCTCCCGTTGCCAGGTTTTATGATGGAAACCGATACAACAGCGTGATAGAGTTTCGGGATAAATTATTCACGCTTTAAACACACTCTGCCTGGCTTTCTTGGAGGACATCCATTTTACAAAAGCTTCTTCCCTTCACCCCCCACAAAACCAGCCTACAATCCTTTTAATTGATCTGCTCCGACGACGATGACGCGCGTGCATGGGACTGCACAGGGACTTTTTTGTTTTTAATGTATATCTGCGTTCGGAACAAGGTTGTGCATCATCCAGAATAGAAGTTAGAATGCAATTAAAATTTCAAATAAATTCCTGAATTCGAAAATTTCATTTGAAATGAGGTAGCGAACCTTTTATCAAACTTTACAAACAACCTTGTTTGAATTTTTTTATAATTTAAAAAGCTAAAAAAGTTTGACAGACAGAGATCAATTTTGATGTGAGATAGAATGCAAAATAGAGTTCATTGGAAAGTACTTTTTGTTTTTTAATTTTGGGCAGACTTTGAATGGCTTGACAAACCTTGTTTAAAAGTTTTGGAAATATAAAAAGCCTACAAAGTTTAAATGGATATGCACACTGCTGTTCAAAGGATTGGCATGTGTAAGACTTTTAATATTTTTAAAAGAAGTCTCTTATGCTCAAGGTGGCATTTAATATAAAACCACAGGTTTCTATTGAAAAATAATGTGAAATCATTCTAACATGTTGATTTAATACTCAGCTATCAATGTTGGAAACAGTCGTTTCTTTTTTTCAGGGTTCTTTGAACAGAAAAGAACAGCGTTTATGCAAAATTTAAATATTTTTAGAAAACTTCACTGTCACTTTTTAGCTATTTAACACAAAGTATTTTTTTTTTAATTATGGAGCAAAAAACTGTTTTCGACATTGATAAATTGTCATATTAGAATGATTTCTGAAAGATCATGTGACTCTGAAGACTGAAGTAATTATGCTGAAAATTCAGCTTTGATCACATAAATATATATAATAGAATAACATTAGAACAATATTAATAGGACATTTTAAATTTTAATAATACTTCACAATATTACTGTTTTATTTTTCTATGTGCAAGTATATATATGTGTGTGTGTGTCTGTGTATTTATTAAAATAGAACATTATTTAAAATTGTAATAATATTTCATAATATTACTGTTTTTTTTCAGTAAATTTATTATCAAATAAATGCAGCCAAATGAGCCTAATAGATGTCTTTTAAAAACGTCTTTTAAAAACCTTACTGATCCCAAACCTTTGAACAGCAGTGTACATATATAATGTATTTACATGCACACATAAGAGCTGATACATTCAATTCTAAATTCTGCAGACAAACCCTGCTCTGGAGACACGACTTTACAACACCATGTACACAATGACATATTCTCTGAATAAAGAAAGAAAGGGCTGTTTATTGAGAGTCTGGGCCATTTTTCATCCTCAACTCTAATGCCAATACCATCTGCCTGGTTGAATCCTTAATTGAAAAGAATTTTGGCCTTAGACTAGTTGGACTTGGTCCCTAGGACACAGAAGAAAATCAAATCGCTTTTTCTTCTTCATAATACCTGTTGAAGCTATAAAGAAAAGCACGAGGCAGTGAAATAATGGACTTAGCTACGGCGAGTGGGTGAGCGGCTTTCATATTACACCGAACATCTGCAAAGATGGTTTGCAGCAAGTAGGCCGATTGGATTTAATGTTATTGCCAGTCTGCTATTGGCTGTCCATCCGGAGGAGCGTAAGGTGGCAGTTCATACAGCATTTTTTCTTGTCAGATGGCTTGGACGTAAAAGAGGAATTTGTACATTACTGTCAGTCGCGCCCCTCTTGGATCCTTGCCCCAGAGTAGGATATTTCTTAAAACAAACATTGGGGGAAAAGGTAAAGCAGACATTTTGGAGTCAAGGGAAGATAAGTGATGCGTCTACCAGTATGCAAGGAGAAATAACAGAGGGCTCTTTTAATGTGGTTATGCTGTAGGGAGAGTCGGCCATCAACTGCCAGAGATCTGTGTGAACCGCACATAAAAGAACATCAGATGGGAGTTAAATAAATCAGGAATTTGATTGTTGATGAATTTGGAGTAATATCTGTTGGAAATTATCTGGGTGCTTTGCAAAGCTCAACCTTGTGCATATCTGTGGCTGTTATTTGGTTCATGTGACCACTTTTGGTGACGATGAAGTGAGAAGTTGATTGATTCTGTGAAGTACTATTGCCAAGAAGAAACCTGATTTAAATGCAAGTAGACAATAATAGTATTGTATCATCATGATGTTTAACAGTAGTACCTGTAACAGTGACTTGGCCCTAGATTTTGTATTATTATTATGTGTTAGATCTGGCAAACGCAGCATGAAAACTATTCACTATTATTTTTAGTCAGCCAAGTGGAGATGATTGTCTGTTTTTTGAGATGTGGTATTTGCTGCATAACATTATGACATTTTGAATTGGGTATAGACTCCTTTATTAATAATATATGCATTTATGAACTTACAATCATTACAGTTCAAATGCAGAAACTGCAAATTTCAAACATTTTCTGTCTGCAATTCTATGTACTATGAAAATAAATGTTAGCATTTTGACATTATGCTTTCTTTATGATCTATTTCTGTAGATAATTTCTACGAAAGTACTTAAAGTTTTCCCCAACAGAGTTCAGAATTCAGAATTCAATAACTGACTCCTTTGTAGCTTATCAGATGAATTTTAATTTAATTGATCACACTCCAAAAGAAGTTTAATCAGAATGAAAGGAAATGGGGAAAATGGTCTATAAAACCAACAAA
Organism: Enteromius viviparus; assembly: GCA_032353835.1. NCBI lineage: Eukaryota > Metazoa > Chordata > Actinopteri > Cypriniformes > Cyprinidae > Enteromius > Enteromius viviparus. The sequence goes on along the minus strand of JAUCNO010001368.1, from coordinate 511,944 downwards.
CATAAGGACTTTTAAAACTTTTCTTTGTTTTCAAAAAGGGCTGTACGCATCTACCCCACAACCCTAATCCAACCAACACGACCAATTCGTACATATTCTTACATGTTTGTTTAATTTGTCCTAATTTGTATAAATTGTCAAGATAAATCATAAGATTTTGTACGATTTGCCTAAAACCCCAGTGACGGGTAGGTTTAGGGGCGTGGTTAGGTGTAGGTCATTTGTACGAATTAATATAAATTAGCAACTCATATGCAAACGTACTATTTAGCAAATATTGTATGAATGCAGGTTTTAGATAAATCGTACAAAATCGTACGAGTGAGGTTGTATAAATTTGTATGAATTAGCACAAATTAACCAACTGGTATGAATACATACGAATTGGTCGTGAGACTGTGCTCAATCCTACCCATCACGTAGCATAAACACACCAAAGTCCATTTTTGCATATTTATTTATTCATTTTTCCTCGATTTATAAATTGTGCACATGATTTACTAATTCGTTCCCTCGATTCGCTGAATTACACGCACAAATTAGCAAATCAAGGGAACTAATTATTAAATCATGTGCATAATTTATAAATCCTGAGAAAATTTTTTATAAATCGTGAGCATGATTTAGTCTATTTTTTTCCTGCCTATCATGTTCTATGAATTTTATTTTATTAAATGCAGTTAATTTTAATCTAAATTCTAGTTTCGGTTTGCAGCCTTAATAAAAAATCTTAATAACTTATTAATTAACTAAATAAATATAAATAGTAATGACATAATTATACTAGCATGTGGACCTGTCAATGACAAGTTGAACAACAAGTTGTTTTTTTTTGTTTTTTTATCACTTCATCATATGTTTTGTTATGTTTTTCAGTAGAGGATGGTGTTAAAACGTCATGATTTTGATGATTTTCACGGTAGATGGCTGTTCCGCGTTGCAAATGGCAAACGTGTTGAGAGTGGCTGGGGCCCCCTGCTGCAAAGCTGTATGTTTTGGCATGTGTTGAGTCTCATATGCATTGTTGCTGCACACACATTTTGTAGGGTATCTGAAACCCCACATTTCCAATATACAGAATTTGAGGGATGGAAAATCCCTTTCTGTTTCTCTCGATCTTGTGGCAGGGTCTTCACACCACGGCTTCAATAATAAGGCCACAAGAAATGATGCGGTTCAGTGGGAGACTAGTGGGACGGGTGAGAAGCAGGAATCCCAGTGCACATTCATCACCATTCTTACTCTGGTCCAAAATGCGTTGGCATCACTTCAAAGCCATAACCAGTTCATTTCAACTCACAAGCTGAGGATAAATGCCACTCTTCATGTTCTCTGTCTCCGGATCTTAACATGACTGAACAAATAATCATTACTTTTTTCGGGGGGTGCAGCATAGATTTGTCTTCAGTAGATATCTGGACATATTTTGTTTTGTTTTGTTTTATTGCGCTCAGTTTCATTTTGTTTTTACAAGAAGAGTCTATTGCTCATGGTTTGCAGTATCTGTGCGAGTGACTGAGTTGTGTACAATTTGTACTGCCATTACAAACTAGGAGAGGACATTTTCTTGAGTCATGAGCAGAGTGGTTATGAACAAAAATAAATGCTCATCAATGTTAATGCGCCACACGTTCAGGAAGGCATTTGTGAACATAGTTTATGGCGCTTTCCAAGAATAAGGCCTGAAAGGTTTTTTTTCTTGTTCAACAAATGTTTAGTGTAAGGGGTTCATAACCTTTATGTTGTATTTTCTATTAATTTTGAAAGATGTAAAAAAAATTTTAAAACTAAGTGAATTTGTTTTTAAAAATAAAAACATCAAAAATACTATATATATACACGGTATTCTACATAAACACTACACAAGGATATCAAATACAGAATAAAAGAATTATTGCCTAAATGAAACAACAGTGAAACAATTGCTAGAACAACCTGATCTCACAGAATTGCGTTAAATAACCACAAACTCTTAATGCATAATTCCGTGTTAGTATCACGTAATGACCGAAAATTGCGTGATACTACCATCTAAACGATTACAATGTAATTCAGTGACAGGCATCAGGCGTGATCCACTCACGGATTACTGGGTTCATTTAATATAAAATGTATACTTTTATTGAAAGTATACTAAAACTACCCACATCTGAACAATATAAAACACACACAGACAATATAAGTGCAGCTGTGGGTATTTATTTCAAAAACTGACCATAAGCAGTAAAAAAAAAAAAAACATTACAAACAAGTTGTTGCATTTCAAGTCCTTCTGAAGCCATACGATGTCTTTTATGCGAAGAAG
>JAUCNO010001368.1:496229-509539 GCA_032353835.1 Enteromius viviparus | reverse complement strand
AAGTTGCAGCCATTTGTTTCTGTTTGCATGCGTTATTTTTAAATTGCAGCGCGTTGAGCTCTCTCGGCCACCGTATACGCACTCATTTTCTTTCAGTCAAAAGTGTTACACACAAGAAATAAGGGTAACACTTTACAGTAAAGGTACATGAATTCATGAATATATTAATGAAAAAAATTTCTAATGTATAAATTTTGCCTTACTTCATGCATTAAGACATGACTTTATCATGTGTGTGCCCTCTTAATTAAAGTGATGACTTGGTTCTTTGAAATACTGAAAACCAGTATGTTAAGCCTGGAATATGCTGTGATATTTGAACCGATTTTCCCCCGATTTAACAGTCTGAACAAATTAATGCTAGTTGAGGAAAGTCAGAGCCAGTCTGCAGATTGAACCTGACAGATTCCACAGAAAATTGGGTAGTGTATTATGGTCATAGATCAGACATTGTTTCTATCAAGTTAGAGTATTTCATGTTTGATATTTACAGCCGACTTTAGAACCCCTTTGTTTTCATTTATTGTGCATCTTCTAGAAACAAGGCACACATTTCTGCGTCAGTTTGTTGTGATTGGAACAACTTTTAAAGTCTCATAGTGTATGTACCTTAGTCATTTAGTGTATGATGTTCAGTTCCCCTTCAGTTGAGTCACTCTGACGTTACATATGGGAACTCACATGAGAGACCAATCACCTTCGAGTATTAAGAAAAGGCCAATAAATTTTGGCGTGCACTTGATTACATCCAGGTGCACCTCATCACCTCAGCACAAGAGGGCATGAATGTAGTTGTCACAATCTGTTCCTGTCCTTGTTTCGTGTTCTCCCGTGTCTTTGTATATTTTGGTTTAGTCCTGTCCGCTTGGTTTCACCCAATTCAGTTTGATTGTCTCACCTGTGTTTTTTGCCAGCTGCCCGCACTTTCACTCTAATTTGTAACCCTTTATATACCGCTGTCTTTTTGTTCAATTCAGGTCTTGTTAAAGTAACGTTGTGATGTGTTTTGTTTTCTCTGCGTGTGTGTAACCTTTTTGCTGCCCCGTCAGCTTTTGTTTGCTCTGGTTTTCATTATTAAATATTTGTTATTTGCAACTCTCGAGTCCATCGCTACTTTGCCCCAGTGAGAGATCTGCCACACGCACCACGAGTGAGAGAACTCGCCGCCCGCTCGCAATCGTGACACCCATACTATATAAAATGAACTTTTTAAGGGTTAGGTAGTACGTTCAATTATAAATGTAGAACCTACTTAAGCAGTATGCGATTTTGGATGCAGCATCAGTCACCTCTGTCACTTCAATCACCAGCACCCACGTTCACCCATTCCCAATCATCAGCATTCTGATCTGCTGCACCTTTCACCTGCAATCAAGCCCAGCTACAAGAGCACGCTCTTCACTAGCACTCACTTTCCGGTCTACCATTAACTCTGTTGAATCTTACCTGACTAACTCTCAACTGTGTTCTTTTAACAGAACTGTGTGCTGTGCCTCCACTGTTTCAGATCTCCACCGCTCCATAGTCTCTCTGCTCCTAGCAAAGAATCCCAGTTTCCCTCTACATCCTCTGCCCGCATCTCCCTCTCCTCAGTCATTTCACAATCCCTCCTGGTTCCTCTAGTTACAGTCTTGGACTCTCTTTATGTTAAACCCTTTTACTCACTATTCCTCCATGTCCTCCTAGTCTGTGTGTGACAACCATGTCATTTCATCAACCTTCAGTAGTTTTAGTAGTTACACAGGATTCAAACCAGAGCTCCTCAACTCTCAAATACATCTCTGTGCTCTAAATAAATAAATTATAGATATGAAGCTGGATAAGTTTGAAAATTCGAAAGCATCAGTTTTCAAATATCCCAGCATATTAATATTGTTTGAAGTCAAATTTTTTCTAGTAATTTTTAAAAATTACTCTTTATTAACCTAAAAAACTAATCTTTTGTGTGAAAAGGAATAAAATATGTTTTACTGGCTGTAGTGTTCATTCCTTTTACAAAACTGCAGTGATATGTACTTATTGGTACATATTTTGTGTCTCATTTAATAGTGCACCCAGATACGTTTATACCATATACCATATATGAGACCGGGTAGGAAAATCAGCCATGCCATGTGAGTAATGATGTGTTTATATCAGACTGAGTTAAAACCTATCGCCATGCATCATCGAGACTTTCTGGACAGAACGTTTTAATACTTCTTACATTTTCTGTTGAAAAGAACAAAAACTCAAATAATGACTGTATTCGAACAGGTTTCCCATTGCTTGCCAATTATAAAAACAAACAAAAAAAAGACTTCAGTTCCATCTTTAGTCTCACATTATTGGTTTAGTCACTGTTGCTATGTGTGGCTGGTCGGAATTCTCAAACAAACCGAGGAGTGTTTTGATAACACCACAGAGTCAAATTCTACAACGTGTTCTTAAGTATATCTGACTTTTCCACACAGGCTCAGAACATGAGGCAGTAATGCCACTCTCACACCCTCCAGCACTTAAAGTTCATTCCAGCAGCCCACGTTCATAAGCCACTACACAGGCATGATAGACAGGATGGTGTATATGTGGAAAGAGGAGGGGGGCGGTAGGGGATAATGCTTAATCTGCAGTCTCTAGTGCCCCCAGCTCCAGCTGGCACTGCGCAGGGCTGGCATGACAGAATGTGACAGAAGATCCGGAGGCGAGGGACTGGGGGAATCCCGTAACAATAATGCGGATGGTGAGGCTAAGGCCCAGATTAAATCAGAGCCATCGCCCACCTGCCAATAGAAAATTACAGGGCATAGCCACACACTCTCGCTCTCTTTTTCCATCTGGGCTTAGGTCCATGTGATGCTAAACCCAACTACACTGTAACTTCCAGTCATAGGTGTTTAGTGCCTCTGGACTTGCCATCGGACAGCATTTGAGTTTTTTGAGTTTGTTCATTCCTTGGGTGGCTATAAAGACACTAAAAAGCAGCTGTTGTAGTGTCAGCTCAGAGGGCAAAAAAGTACAACGCAGTTAGCATTGAAATATAACTACCATTTGTTGGAAACAGCCGTACAAAAAAACAGTTTCCCAGCAGCGTTTCACGGCCGTGAGCATTTCAATTATGCGCAATCAGCCCGTGATCAGAGATGTATTAACTATCTGATTTATTTTTCTGCGAGCAAAGCTCTTGCCAAAGGGAATCTAGCATTTGTTTTCCTGCAGTGCTATGCTAACTCCAGAGGCATTCTGCAGTCTCTCTACATGATCTCTGATTTGCCTAAATGAGGTTTGTTGAGATTTACTGTGGGTGATTATAATGATGGTTTGTGTCATATTGCAGCAATCAGATGGGGGAAGCTTGGCCTGGGAGTCGACGGTGTCAGAACAGGGCAGTGGATACGGCCTGATTTTAGCCAGAGCTCGAATGCACCAAGCGAGGCCCCTCTGCTAACTACGTACAATCAAAGAACGGGTTCCTTAAACCAATCACCCTCCCCATGAGCCTGACGAGCAGGGTCGCTTTGTTTAGATAGAGACCAGCTATGTGAGAAGCTCAAATTAAAATTTTATATCAAATCACTGGAGGCCCAGCCGTTTCCACACAATTGCTAAAATTCACATGTTCCAATCCGGCATCGTGAACTGTGGGCAGGTTCTGATTCAATTTACACTGTCATTGCATTATGTTACATCATTTTTGGTGAGTTTGTGAGGAGAAATTGAGATTTTGTTTCATGTTTTAAGTAGCGTGTATTTCTGCTTTCTATAGGTTGATGCTAATATCCTCCTGTTTTTCACTGTTCCTGCTGCTTGAAACATCAGTCTATGTCAATATACACTGATGACTGGAATATTTACATGTTTATGCTCAGAATTTCCATCTGTTGTTTCTGGAACAATCAGAATTGCTCAGAGAGACAGAGGGAATTGCTGCAACTCGTGCTCAGCTTGGGTTTTCGTGATTGGAAGCTGGTCTTGATTATCCGCAGCTCAAGTGGAAAAAAAATGTTTTGGTTTTCTTCAAGGCCTTGTTGCTGTTGTGTTGGGCCCACTGGATCTGTGGTACCCTTCAAAGTGCCTGTTTTCCACTGTCAGTGGTCTGTTTTCACTGAGGTTCACTCAGCATGGGCATATTAGCACAGTGAGGTCTACCCCATTCAAGACAACAGAGAGATCAAGAAAGCCTGGCTGTTATAGTCAATTTTTGAGATGTTATTATATGGACACTTCACTTTATTCACAAGCACACTTAACAAACCAACAGACAATCATCTGCAATTTTACATTTACATTTAAAATTGTACATTTTTAACTTTAGGAATGTTTGTGGCCCAGTGGTTCATTTAAAATGAAAAATCGATTTAGTACAGATGTCGCACTTTCATAATTTCTTGCTACTTACAAATTTTGATGCATGGATTTTATTGTTTTACCCTTGTCCTAGAGCAGACTTACAGTCTTAAAAACAAAAACAAAAATTATAAAGCATCATAAATATAGCTATATTTATTAGTATTAATAAAATGTTTGAATATTGCATTTTTTTTATTCAAATATAAGATGATTTTATTTAATTTTATTTTTACTATTTAAACATGTTTGCATTAGTTTTTATTTATTTTTTATCAATGTTGATAGAAATTTATAATGAAATTTGAATAATCAATAAAATGAATAGAAATGAATAGGAAAATGTATATAAATTTGACAAAATGCAATGCTATAATTTACACCAAAATATTAAATGTTCCCCTAATAAAGTATAATTATTTATTTATTTATATCTGAAAAATGACAGTGCTGCCTTTCATACAACTGCATACAGACTTGTGCTAAATAATGACATTGTTGCGCTGTTTTACAGTGGAATATGAATTGTCTCCATTGTTAAATTTCATAATTGATTCTGTTTATCTCTGTAAAGCTTTTGTGTTTTTGACACAATCTGTATTGAATACAGCACTATAGAACTAAAGGTGACTTGACTTGTGCTTGTTTATCAAAGAGGCAAAAGTATCTTGATCTAAAATTATTAATAGCAGCGTATTCTTAAATGTCATTTCCATCGCAGAATGCTATAAAACACAATACATAATTTGAGATGTAGTGCAAATGATTTTTACTTTCAGAAAATGGCAGCTCTCTTGTGAAAAATGTGTTTTAAGAGAAGTCTACACGGCCAAAAGTAACAGTTTTATACCTCAGCGAGCCAAAAGCTGGTTCTTTTGTCATCTATGAAAATGTCAAAGACAAAAATATTTGACACAAAAATCCTTCAAATTGCTTCCAGATAGATAAGGTGTCGTAAACATTACCTCAAGGTGTTACATAGTTCAAAAAACACAGACGTTTTGGCACACGTCCGCAGCTTACAAGATCAGTATCTTCAGGCAAGATATGCTATATTATATGCAAGTGTTCCCAAAAAATAACAAATGGACCCTGTCCTGTTTAAAGACGGAATCAAAATATTAGTTTTTTTTTTCTTTAGTGGAAAGTAAAGACTAGTCTCTGGGGGTCTGAATGGCTGCAGTAAGAGAGGTGATATTGATGGCTAAGAGGGGAGAGAGGCCAGATGAAAGTGCTGCCACGGCCCCTTAAGATGGAGCTTGAGACACCGACTGGAGCAGTCGGTCTGGGGCGGCTTAGGTTTCCCTCCCGGCCGGAAGTGGCGCTTTTCCCCTGGCGAGAAGCTTTTCCTGCAAAATAAAGAAATCATTACTAAGATGACAGCTCCTCCACCAGCCTGGACCTCTGGGGAACGCAACTCCGAGAACTGCCACTACTGATTAGGTAGCTTCGCTTTGGGCCAACATCACCTCTAGTCGAAAATAAATACCATGATATGTCTCTCGCTCTATTTTTCTCATTCTCTTCCTTGTGTTTCCTCAGGCCCACCGCACCACCACATCCGGGCAGTATATTGGAATGGGTGACCTTACTTGGATTGACATCTGAACCCCAAATAATTAGGCAAATGATCAGGGCTCAATGGCATTGACCCTGTGCGACGGTGGCGTGTGGCGTCCTACAGTCCTGCTGGGTCAGTTACGACTGATTTCAGGCCAGTGTCACTCTCCAACAGCTCCATCCCAAATCATCTCCATCGTTTGCCAGACGAGCACCGCCAGAGAGCCTGTGGACTTTAGAGAGCTTTACGTCTCCTTTTTGAAAAACCATCAGAGATTGGCCCGAGATCACAAGTTGAGTAATGATTACCATGGAGAATAGACGGTCTAAATCTGATCCCAGACTCTTGTCTGGGTTTAAAGGCTCCTGGAGAGATGAATTGTTGATGCCCTTCAGGACAATAATGTCGTCCTTATATTTTTACTGTCTAAGAAGTGGATTCTCCTCAATCAAAAGGCGCATTGTTACAGGTTGCTCTCTGATATCCTAGACATGGAGTTGCATATTTTTGAATATTGGTGACTTGGGTTACTAAAGCAGTGAATCACTTGTAAAACATTGCAATAATTTATATGCCTACAGTCCACTGATTCCACATCACAAACACACACACACACACACATTGGCTTATGTGGTTTATGGGGACTCTCCATATGTGTAATTGAACAGGGGGCTGTCAAAAAGAAATTATGTATTTGATTTTTGCAAACCAATGCATAAAAGCAGAATAGCAGATGGGCTGAATAAAAATGTAATTTCACTTGAACATAAAAAAATATAATAATAAAAATCTGTCAGGAACAGATGCATTAACATTCATTCAGCAAAATTAAAATGTTTATTGCACTGAATGTCTTGCCTTTGCGCCATTGAAAATAAAAAAGAGAGATAAAGCAATTACCTTTTATTTATGTACGTTTTTATTTTTATCCACAGTAGAAATAAGTTTCCATAGAAAGTATGTAGTTTCCGGAATTAAATTATTATAATTTTTCTTCATTTAGAAATTGTGAGTAAAACTCACAAATAATTAAAAGTAATGGCACTGAAATAACACTGAATTAAACAACGTTATCTCATTACCAGCTCGTACTAATTTTTATGAAATTCATGCAAAATTGTGTAAATAGTAAAATACATACGATTTGGCAAAAATTATGAATTTGTGCAAATGAGGTCATACGAATTAGTCACCTTGTAAAATATGTACGAATTGCATTTTAAAGGCGAAAGATTGCTAATAATAGTATTTTCTTGTGAAACATGCTCCAATAATCTTTGTTTTATTAACAACTTCAAATCCTTTTTTACATTTTATGCAAACTTCCTCTGAAGTCATGGCTTGAAAGTGTATCAAGGTAACCAGGAAGCTGCCTAAGCTTTTTGACACAGCCAATATAAATAGGTAGAGAGAAAGAAAGAGCAACCCCGGAGGAAGAGCCCCAGGTGTCACAGTCACGTCCAGGTGCAGGGACTCTGTTGTCATGTGATTAGCGTGAGCAGAAATTCCCACCTGCTGCTGCTGCTTACTCACAGAGATTAATGTGGCAAACACAAATGAGCCATCAGAGGCCAGGCTGCTGTCCTCTCTAATGGAGACTGATAAAAGACAGACTGCATCTTTCTCTCTCACACATACACACACACACACACTCATCCAGCAGGTCTCTAATGGTATAAATGGCTCCATGTGCAGATGCATTTACACGTCTACCTTAATTCAGGGTTCAGATCTCTATACAACGGCTGCTGTTTTTTTTTATTTGTTTACAACTAAATTATTATTTAAATGATTTTAAAGTTTTACACTATTTTATATGTTTTTTAATAATAATTTTGATAATATTTTATATTTTTATCAGTGTCACATAATTTGTCATGCAGAAATGACATAGGACCACAAAACCATTCATAAGCTGAATAAAAAAGCTTTCAATAGATGTATGGTTTGGTTAGGATATGAAAATATTTGGCTGAGATACAACGACATAAAAATAAAAAAATTCGAAAGTGCAAAAAAACAACAAAAAAATAAAAATGAAAAATAAAAAAATTACTTTTAAAGATGCCCAAATTAAGTACTTAGCAATGTATATTACTAGTCAAAAGTTTTGATAAATTTAGGGATAAATTTGCTAAACATCTCTGAAACATGATCTTTACATAATGATTTTTGGTATAAAAGAAAAATCAATAATTTTGGCCCATACAATGTATGCTTGGCTATTGGTGCAAATATATATGTGCTGCTTTTGTGCTCTAGGGTCACATATGTTGATTTGTCCTAAAAAAAAAGTTCATCAATGTTTTTGCTGTTTAACATTTTTTTTGCTAAAATCATGAAATAGTACTATTTACTATAATATACAACTACTATTTAGCTTGGGATAAACAAAATAATGCAAGAATGCATTAAAATGATCAAAATGAGGTTTATCATGCTACAAAAGTTATTTTGAACTTTCATCAAATAATCCTGTTTTTAACATTGATAATAGTAACCATACCAAATCAGCAAATTGGATCATGTCACACTGTATGACAGCTGAAATTTCAGCTTTGCCATCACAAGCATAAATTATAGTACATTTGAAATTATATTACAATAGAAAGGATTTATATCTATTTTCACAAAGTAAACATTTTTATTTGACTTTTTTCAAAAACCATAAAAAATCATAGATGAAGGGATTGCATGCCATTTACTTTAAAATACTTCTAAAGCTGCTAAAAACATTGTATTACCTTCCCATCATGCCATTATGACTGTAGTAATAGGGGGAAAGTCTAATGACCTCATGTTCTTAAGATAAATAATAAGGCGCATACTCTCCCATAACTGGATCACTTATACCCAAATACTCACATACTGTACACACACAAACAAATTTTTCTTGAATAGACCCTCTTCTGATTTCCTGTGCCGCCCTGTATTGTTTAGTGACTGTTGAGAGTAACTGTCAGTAGAGTGAGGTTACAGAGCTAGCATGTGCTCACATTAGCGCGTGTGCACGTTTGCGTGTGTGTCTTTGCATCATCCGTCCCACAAACCCTCCTAATTAAGCAGCAAAACCCAGTCAAGTTTGTTTGGCGTTGCGCACAACATTTAAATAGCTTAAAACAACACTGTCTGTTTGCTCACTCAACACATTTCCATGTTCATGCCATCGCTCTTGTTCCATTTTTCTGTGGATGAGACTGATTTACAAAAACACAAATGAGATTGTCATCTGTTGGTTCAGAGAGATTCCCCACAGCACTGTAGCATGGTTTGATTCTTGTATATCGATGCGTTTTGGACTGTCTTACATAACTTTGTAATGGATAACACATTGTTGCATTGCATTTACTTGCCTGGGTCCAAATTTTCAACTGTTGTACCAATTGCAAACGTCATCTTGCTAGTAACTCGAACGCTGTCGGAACTGATCAGTTCCACAAGACATCCAGATTAGACATCCAGAAACACAAATGGTTCACATGCCCCTCTGCCTTTGCCTAAACACATCCTTTAAAAAGCTATTAGACACAATAAGTTCTTAAAGGGATAGTCCACTTAAAAGAAAGCTAATTCTCTTATTAATTGCTCACTCTTGTATTATTACAAATCTGTAGGACTTCCAACGCTGTCTCACGACTAATTTTGATATATTTTATGAGGTGGCTAATTTTTATGAATTCGTATGACCTCATTCGTATAATTTTGTACAATTTGTCTAGTGACACATAGGTGTAGGGGCGAGGTTAGATGAAGATCATTCCAACAAATTCATACAAATTTGTAAAATATGTGTGATTTAACAAAACTTTTATGAATTTCTATACGATTAAAGTCGTACAAATGTGTAAATATTAGCCACAAATATGTACAAATTGTAAAAGATGTCAATTTCAAGTTGGACTTTCTGTAGGACAAAATGTGATATTTTGCAAAATGTCTCAGTGTTTTTTTGTTTTGTTAAATTTTTTGTCAACTTTTGGGTCAAATATTGTAGTTTTGGACTGCATTAACTTTTACTGAATAGGCAAAAAAAAAATTCTAAATGAAACAAATTCTTAAAAAAAAAAGTCATATTTAATTCAGTGTGATTCTTCTGCTTTTTTCCAATGCATTTCTGTTTATTTGCAATTATTTGTAAAATTAGTTAATTAATTAATTAATTATTTCATTTAATTAATTATTTTTTTAAAAAGTAAAAATTATCAAAGTAAATCCTATATATTTTTCACATCCAAAATAAAAGTTTTTGTTTACATAATATATGTGTATATTGTGTATATATAAATACAAACACATGCATGTGTATTTATTTAATAAAATATGTAATGTTTATACTGTTTTTAAAATATATTTACATTAGTGCTGTCAAATGATTAATCGCGATTAATCACATCCAAAATAAAAGTTTTTCTTTTTATAATATATTTGTATGTACTGTGTATATTTATTAAGTATATATAAATACAAACACATGCATGTATATATTTAATGAAAACATGTTATGTTTATATATTAAATATATTTAGATATAATATCTAATATAAGAAAATAAAATGTATAAATGCATTTATATGTAATATTATCAAAATATATACTGTTTGTGTGTGTTTTAATATAAACATAATAAATAAACTTGGCATAAACACATATATTATGTCAAGAAAAACGTTTATTTTGGATGCGATTAATCATTTGACAGCACTAATTTACAAATAAAACATAACATATAAGAATATGAACATAAAATGTATAATTATTTTCTAAATATATACTGCATGTATTTATTTATTTATACATAATGAATATATGCAGCAAACATATAATAAAAAATAACAAACAAACTTTAATTTTGGAATGCGTTTAATTGCGGTTTATCATTTGACAGCACTATTTTAATAACTATGAAGTAACGGTGCAGGTACATTAGCATGCTGATGTCTTTTTCTAGAAAGTTCTAACTCACACATCTGGTCCTAATCATCCTGATCCTGTTTATTTGGCCTGTTAGAAACTAAATCGTAATCTTCCCTCATTTTTCCAATAGCAATTGATATGCACTATTAGATGGTACACACTGTGTAGTTTATGCTTACATAAAAGCATGTCAGTGTTTACAGGACTTTAAGTGATTGGACTTTAGAGGCGGAATGTCATCACCGACCTCGCCTGAGCCAGTTATGGATAAGCCGTTTTATCTATGGAAATGCATCAATGAGACACCAAAATGCAGGCCAAAAAGAATGGGCTTAGCCAGCAATCCAGGCCTCCAAGCGATATCCACTTCATGAGCATTATTGCGTAAAGAGATGAGCGAAAGAATGATATTTCATCTCATGTTGCTAAAAAAAAATAGACATAGTCCAATTAGTATCCAAAGAGCCTGAGATTAAGCAACTTCTGGAGGGAGTCTTGATTTTTAAGACCAATATTTCACCCTTCCAACATTTTAATCAAAATCATGGTTGCGTCCTTTGTGAAGCGGCCGCTTTTTGATCATTTCTCTGTTCTTAACTAATCAAACAGAATGACAGTAATAATAATAAGATGACTTGTGATGACATTTTCCCTTGATTTCATAAGGTCGTCACATGTTGACTATAGTTCAAGTGCAACATTTACTAATACAATCAAAATGGCCGATCTGTTTGTAATTATCCCACACTCCCATCGCTTGGAAATGTAATCCGAAATGCCTGTTTTGTGAGCATTGTCACGCGAACGCACTGCCACACAATGCCATCGTTCGCTGTCCTTTATCATCCGTTTGTCCTCCGGGCCGTACACTTCTGCACATAATCGCAGACTCTCCTAAATATTCGCAATCGATCAGCGTGTCACCTGTACGGGAGCGCAAGGAATGGCCTGTAACAAAGACGATGGGTGTATGGGCGTCTGGAGGGCATGGGTCGCTTTGTGTTGAAGCACGCTGTGAAAAGGCTAGCTCTGGGAAAGGGCCCCCAGGTGGAAGGTGGAGATGCACTGTGGAACAAAGTAAAGGTGACAGTGAAGTGTCGTGTCACCCACCTGAGGAGTAACCTCTGTGCTATCGGTGTCAGAGCAGCTCCAGGCGTCAGGCAGCTGGGACCTCCACAAGTCCTCGGTGTTTATGAGGCCGACTGTGACCTTTCAACACAATGTGGCGTTAGATAAGAAAGCCATTTGACATATTTGTGGCTGACTGCTAGTGTTTGAGGGGCGGGTGCATTGTTTGGGAGAAGCTATAGAATTGACTAAATATCCTGAAGTTGTGCCTAAATATAAAGTGCATTTAAAACATATAAATTTTTCTTCAGATTATCTTATATGTCAGATGAGAAAATCCAGATACTAATTACAAATAAAGCAGTCAGTCCAATTACCAAGCTAGTGCTGTTAGGCGATTAAAATCATAGTATATGTGTGTATACGTATATTAATATACACATGTAAATATTTTCTAAATATATACTGTATGTGTGTGTGCGTGTGTTTATATATACATAGTAAATATACACAGCACACACAGATTTTTTTAAAAACATAAATGTTGTATGTGGTTTTAAAAGTAATTAATACATTTATTCAGCAATTACACATTAAATTGTGTATCATTAAGTGGCAGTAAAGACATTCTTAACAGATTTCAAATAAATTCGGTTCTTCTGAAAATAATTTTTAAATAACAGTTTTCGCAAAAATTTTAAGCAGCACAAATATTTTCAACATGGCTAATTATAATAAATGTTTCCTAAATCAGCATATGAAAATGATTTTTCAATTGACACTGAAAGCTGTTGAAAAATGTCGTCCAATTCGGTGGCCAGGGGAGGGATGTCTGGAGCCGTGACCTCGTCTAGGACCTCCGGAGTCTCGGGAGCAGCAGCGGGCTTAAGAAGGGAGATATGAAAGGTGGGTGAGATACGATAATTTGAAGGTAGGTCTAAACGGTATGAGACAGGAGATATCTGACGGAGAATTTTGAAAGGACCCACGTACCTTGGACCACGTACCGCGGAGACGGAGGTCTCGAGTGGATAGCCATACCCACTGCCCGGGTTCGTAGAGTGGACCAGGTCGACGAAGTCGGTTGGCTTGTTGGGTGAATCTGCGTACTGCACTTCTAAGGTGGATGTAAGCACTGTCCCAAGTTTGTTCACTCCTTTTAAGCCAGTCATCGATGGTGGGCAGATTGGTGGGCCCCCTCGACCAGGGAAACAAGGGCGGTTGGAAGCCAAGAATACATTGAAAGGGAGTCATCTGTGTGGCAGCCTTGCGGAGCGAGTTTTGTGCGTACTCTGCCCAAATTAGCAACACAGTCTCACTCCAACTCATCACATTTTGACGCTTGGTCAGGACCCTTTTGTGGCGTTTTTCGATGCTCAGGGTACCCCTTTTCAGGCACATTTTGACGTGAGGGGTCCTCCGTTGTTTTCAGTTGTTTGAC
>JAUCNO010001368.1:411574-427783 GCA_032353835.1 Enteromius viviparus | reverse complement strand
TATATATATGTATAATTAGTTAGTTGTATATGAATTAACACTTAAGATGTTTAAAGCAGCTGCAGGGCATAAATAGAAGAACTGCATTCTTTGTCTATTTAGATATACTGATCGACAGTGACAGACTCAAAAGCTTGTTCTCAAGTTGACACAGGATTTTTCAGAGCCAGTAGGGCTGATCTCTTACCTTGACACATCTGACATCTGACCTAACATATTGCCTGGCGAACAGGTGGGGGGGGGGATGCAAGGGAGAACCCAATCGATACACAAGCCCAAAGAGACTATTGACTTGCAACCATCTAGAAACCACCAAGCATTGTTATAAGTGAATAATGACATACATGTCAATCTGTTTTTCACATAAAGCTATTACAGTGTTGGGAAGGTTACTTTGGAATAAGAAAATAAAACAGTTATTTTCGAAACAACAACAAAAACAAAACATTGGACTGTAATCTAATGACACATTTTTTTGCAGTAACTATAACATACTACAGTTACTTTTACTGTATTTTGTAAATTTATTGTGGAATTTCTGTTACATATTTACATTACAATAATTTAGCCTACTCCCTATATGACTTCAGAGGACTAGGTATATATGCACACATATAAGCACACAGATGTCTGCAGAAATGTCTTCACCTACAATCTTTATCCTGAAATGAACCGAGCTGTTCTGCTTTTCACACTGACTCTGCATACTCAGCGTTGCCTAGTAACAGCAGTGCTACTTTCAGTGAGACAATATAGCAAATTACCAGATCTAACTGATTTTATATATTCATGTATGAGTGAGGTACAGTATCATAGGGGCAGTCTAGCATCATTTGAGCAGGTTTGGCAGGAGAGGCCCTCAGAGAGGCCTGCTGGTTTTTATAATACGCTGCACAGTAGGTTGCAGCGATCATCAAATTACATTTGACCAGTCCTAACCTGTTTTCCCAGTATTTTTCTACAGATATCTTTCTAATGTTTCTGTTGTTTCCCTGCATGCAGGAATGAATGCTGCTGTTCGGGCTGTGGTCCGAATGGGAATATATGTCGGAGCCAAAGTTTACTTCGTTCATGAGGTCAGTCACTGCATTCAGATGATTCTGTTTATCTGGCTCCACGTGATGCTGCATACACTTATACAGTTTGTATATACTGACACATTAAGAAGACAAACTAGCCTCATTGCTGTGTAACATACAGGTGCAATGACTCTCAATTTTGCTGTTCACTCTCTCTCAATGGCCAGTCATTTATTTCTAATAGGTGTTTTATGAATAAACACAGGCTTTTTTGTGAAATATGTCATGTATTGAATCCGTTTCAGAGTTGTTGGCATAGCAGACATGTTTCCACAGTGGTTTGAATTAAAGCCCCATGTATCTGGCTTCCTATAAACAGGATTTTTCCATTAGCATCACATAGCATCTTAGCACTGCTTGCAGAGATGTCTGGCTGTGATAGGCCGAATATCTTCACCCACTCTGCTTTTATTCAACTGCTTCAGTGAAGAAACCCACACATCCATTTTCTCGTGATTCCACCCTCTTCCTTAAATATGGAGCGTGTCATTTGACTTAGTAATTATTCGTTGCATTTGCTAGTGGTGTAGAAATGACATGCTTCACCTTGTGCAGCACAGAGACATTCTGTAAACACAAAGCCATGTCTATGCCAAGACAGAACACTGTCTGCCAATCTTTGTACGCTGGTTCATATGATTACTTGAATTCATTTCTGGTAACTAAGAGGTCATTCAAGGATAAGAGGCGCATGTTTGTGTGTTGTACAGGGATATCAGGGTATGGTGGATGGAGGTGACAACATCAAGGAGGCAACATGGGAAAGTGTGTCCAGCATGCTGCAAATGGTGAGTGTGATGTGAAGCATACAGCCCCTGTAAGCACTCATACTGTACATACCAACAATGCTAGTGTCACAAGATTAATGGGCCTATAGCTTTTCTAGCTCCTGTTTGCAGTGGTGAAGGTTTTGTACGACTGACTGTGTTTCAGGGAGGAACTGTTATCGGCAGCGCACGATGCAAAGATTTCCGCATGCACGAAGGTCGTCTGAAGGCGGCTCATAACCTGGTGCAGAGGGGCATCACCAACCTGTGTGTGATTGGTGGAGACGGCAGCTTGACCGGGGCCAATCTCTTCAGAGAGGAGTGGAGTGGCTTGCTTGCAGAGCTGGTCCAGCAAGGTATGAGCTGCAGGTGACACAATAGAAATAAAGGTTATTACATGCAAAGCAGTTAGGCTTAAAGGGTCTGTCATTAATTACTCACACCTTTCCAAACTTAAAGACCTTTGTTTGTCTTCAGAACACAAGTTAAGAAATTTTTGATGAAATCAGAGAGCTATGACCCTCCATAGATAGCAACACAACTGAAATGCTCCCTGATCCAGAAAACGTAGTAAATAGACTAAAACAGTCCATCAGTGGCTCAACTTCAGTTTTGCGATGCTATTAGAATTAGGGTTGGGTCGATAGACGATGCCATCGTCCATCGCCGATGTCCGATAGACATCATGGTGCTGAGCCGGCATCGCGATGCTCCGCCCCGCCGCAGCAACCAGCTCACGAAAAACACACTTAATCTATGGCGGCAAATCTATGCCATTAATAAGCGAGCGCATCACTGATGCCGGCGAGCGCGGTAAATCATTTCCGCGACAGGAAAACAGATTTACATGGGAAGAAACGGGGCCGCGAGCTCATATCAAACCCTCGCGCGCGCTTGATATGTCATCCGCGCGCAATTCAAGCACTCGCGATCTCTAATCCGCTTAATCTTCTCTCACCTGCTCGTGCGAACACTGTTTTGTCAGTCGTGGGGTGGGGCTTGGTGTTTTATTTACGACTAACCTATGGCGACGACGATACCATCGTCCATCACGATGCTTCACATTAGACATCGTACGATGCCAAATTGGTCGACATCGCCCAACCCTAATTAGAATAATAGTTTTTTTGCAAATAAATAAAAATAACATAATTTACTCAACCATTCTTCTTCTTTGAGTCACAACACATACGACTACTTTAACGAATTTGACGCAATCATCCATTTTTCCATCTGGGTGGAAAGCACACTCATGAATGCAATCTGCTGTTATTTACGCCTAGAGGAAAGTGTATGCATTCATTGTGATATTCTCTAAAAGTTAAGCCACTGATGTCACATGGACTGCTTTATCAGTGTATATGTTTCTGGATCTGGATCATTTCAGTTGTATTGCTGTCTATGAAGTGCCTCATGGCTCTATTTCATCCAAATATCTTCATTTGTGTTCCACTGAAGATCTCATGTGTTTGAAATGACATGAGGGTGAGTCATTAATGACAGGATTGTCATTTTGGGGTGAATTAACCCTTTAGATGAGCCCAAAATAAAGACCAAACAGAGGAATTTGATACAGTATGCAGAAAAAAAGCTTCAGAGATCTAATTGCTGTTTTTAATCTCAGGTCTGATTGATGAGGAGGCAGCTCAGAAATACTCTGCTCTTCACATTGTTGGCATGGTGGGTTCTATCGACAATGACTTTTGTGGCACTGACATGACAATAGGAACAGACTCAGCCCTCCACAGAATCATCGAGGTGGTGGATGCAATTATGACTACAGCTCAGAGGTACTCCAACAGTCCATAATACAGAATAATTTAAAGGTTACATGGATCTAAAATGTCTTTATCTAAAAGCACCAGATGTTTTTTGTTAAAAAAGAACAAGAAACTCAGTTTTTGAGTGAATCCTATTTATGGCTTATCATTCTTTGTGGATTACAGTCACCAGAGGACATTTGTGCTGGAGGTGATGGGAAGGCATTGTGGGTAAGATTCTTACTTATAATCACTGACTGTTTAAGCCTGGATTTGTTCGAAACATATGATTGGCATGGTGTTTGCGTGCTGCATACTGTCAAATAAAGACACCGTATTCTATATATCTGTATGTGCTTGTGTTCAAAGCTATCTGGCATTGGTGAGTGCCCTGGCATGTGGAGCCGACTGGGTGTTGATTCCTGAAATGCCCCCTGAGGATGGCTGGGAAGAGAAAATGTGTCAAAAACTCTCTGCGGTAAAACAAAAATACATCACTTCTCACTAAATCTACATTTAATAGGCACACTTAATAGGCTCCTCATGTTAGTCAGGTGCTCACACTAGTATTACATTTGGTTTATTCCCACTAGATTTTACCTGAAAAAGTGTCAAAACCAAGTTGTATGCATATTGTATGTTATATTATTTTCCAGTCCCGGTATGTAATGTCAATCGGTACATACTCTTCTGTAACATTCTTATGTTTTTTTGTGAAACAAATGTGTTCACTGCCCCAGACGCGATCCAGAGGTTCAAGGTTGAACATAATCATAGTCGCTGAAGGAGCCATTGACAGACATGGAAAAGCTATTACTTCTAGTATAGTCAAGGATGTGAGTACTGAATGTTTTTAAAGGGAGTGAGCAAAAATCTGGAATGGTCCATAACTGGAGTGGCCCAACCCCAAAAGACCTGAGCAAAAAAAAAACATTCTACTACATGCCATAAAAAAAGGTTTTTACACTTGCACCTTAACTGGGTTGTAGGCTGTAGGAGTTAAATATCTGAGTGGGTAGCTTAAGTGTGATTGGTGTTTCAGTATGGAGCCACTTCTGCAGCCTGAATTCCAGCTTTTTGAATCTCTCCCGCTGTTTTATCTTCGGTCTGTGACGTGTCTCTTACCCTCGTAGAAACGGGCAGGAATGAAAAGGCTGAATATCATAATAGTAGCTGAAGGTGCGATTGATCGTAACAACAAGGCCATTACCTCAGAACATGTAAAGAATGTAAGTACATGAGGTGCATAGAGGTCCAGCTCATGCATTGACCCCTGACCTCTGTGAGCTCTGTGTGTCTGCGCTCTCTGGCTTTGTCCGGTGTGGTTTGCTTAAACAAACACTCTTTCTGGTAAGGCACTCTTGGTCACCTCTAAACATAACCAGCTACGGCTATCCTCTACTTACTGTATACCTTAACTACTGCACGGCATCAAGTGTTTTGAATGCTACCTTAAGCAGGAGCATGCGTATATTCCAGAGCTTTACAGTTCAGTCTTATGTGTTCTTTCAGAATACTTTCTGTTACAAGAAACATTTAGGTAAGCCTTACTATTAGTATTGCTCACACTTTATTTAAAAAAACCCTAACCCTAAAATGTTAAACTAAAATGCCACATCTTGTCACTTTTTTGTAAATGACACTTTAGACAGACACTTCATCTTTATAGAGAAATGGGGTACGTGTACTTTACAAAAGTGGGGCCCCAGCCATATCCAGGCACACAATATAATAGAAATATCATAACCATGGAAAATTAAGGGGAGATTGTCTATTTAAAACTAGCATTATGGTGGTTTGTTTTACACAGAGTGGAACAATTTGCAATGTTGAGCACAATCTCTGAATACTAATTACTAAAAATGGCCTCTTTACTGACTAGCATGGAACGCGGTTCTGATTTCACCAATTAATGCCAAATTTTCTATTCTCTGCTTGTGCATTGCAGCCTTCTTTTGAATCTTTTTGCTTAATGCATGCATTTTTATCAGATATCCCTGCCTTTTTTATGTTTTTGCTTGTACAAGGTTTATCATTTATTGACATAAAGATGTATAACACTTCAATTTAGTTAAATATAAAAAGGAATAGTTCATTCAGAAATGAAATGACTTTTATCAGAAGTCTTTACAAATTCATATGACTGTTCAATGGGACAAAAAAGAGCATATTTTGCAGAATTCTAGCACTGTACTATTTAAAAATGAGAATTGGGGGATACTAAGAAATAGAGAGGAAAAAACACCCATGCACACCTATAAACATATTACAAAAGAGAGCCATATGACTTATGCGCTATAGTCCAAATGATACAATAGCTACGTCAGAGACAGCTTGAAGATACAAATAACTCCTTTTGTGTTCCAAGTCATAGGGGTTTCGAAAGATAATGAGCAAAAGACAACATCATTTTCAGTTTGGGGTTTACTTAATTATTGACATGACATACTGTATGGTTAATAAACATTATGATTATGGTGATAATTTGTTAAAAAAAATAGACAATTTTTTTTTTTTTTTTTTACAAAATATGACCTAAAACCTTTAAATTCCCTTGGTTCCTATAATTCAACACTAAATCTTTATTACCCCTCCAGCTGGTGGTTCAGCGTCTGGGCTTTGACACACGCGTGACCATCCTGGGCCACGTCCAGAGAGGAGGGACCCCCTCAGCATTTGACAGGATTCTGGTGAGAAACTCTTGGAGATAAAAAGAGGAGGGCTGGGCAGCTTACGTTAAGTACATAAACAGATTTGATGTCCACACACTGCACGTGCTCTGCTGTTTCCACAACGAAAGGCTCAAGTGCGCTCTGGGGAAATGCAAAAGGGAAAAAAATAAATAAAAATGCAGGAACAGAAGGACATAAGCGTTTTTCCAAAGTGGTCTTCTGGGGGTATTTTTTATTTATTGTCTGTTATGTTTATGTACATGCTCTCTGGCATGCTGTCGATCACAAACACCACTTACACTAGCTAGACCCTTGGATTCAAAATGAATAATTTGGTTATACAATTTGATCTGTCTGCTTAAACATAACACACAAGCAATACTTCAGATTAAATATGTGTACTGAACATAACATGAGGATTTAAAATGTTTCATTTACATGACATTTTCTGTTTACATGGAATACAAACTAATTCTGTACAAAAAAGTGACTTAGATTGCATTAGAGCTGACTAAGTGCACTACAGATTGCAATGCTGTTTTGTGTTTGTTGTCAGGCCAGTCGTATGGGTGTGGAGGCGGTTCTGGCTCTGCTCGAGACCTCTGCAAACACGGCAGCCTGCGTGGTGTCTCTGTGTGGGAACCAGTCTGTGAGGCTGCCCCTCATGGAGTGTGTGCAGATGGTAAGACTTGGACAGATGCCACATCGGGTTTAGTGCTGAGATAATAAATATCCACACTCATGCAGTTCAGCAGAGGAATGAGAACAGGGCATCACTGCTGCACTCGTAAATCATTCCGCCGTTTGCAGCGCGATGCATTTATCTAAGTATAAATATATAATTACATTTTGTTAAAGAAAAGCTGTGTCTTATACAAAATGATTCACTTTACTTCATTACAGTAATGAAAATTAGATTTTTGTGCATCCAAAAATTAACTTTGCAAAATATAACTTTGAATTTTTAAATAAATCATGACCCAATTTATGTTTCTGAAAAGTCAATTCAATCCCAACAAATCATGCATCATAACATTTGTAATGGAATTGTTTGTCTTGTAGACTCAGGAGGTGCAGAAGGCCATGGATGAGAAAAGATTTGAAGATGCTGTGCAGCTCCGTGGCCGGTGTGTTTCCTATGTTTTATTCGTAACTTGTGGTGTGGATAATTATTTTTTGTCATTTGACTGTAGCTGCGAGAAGCTTGTACACTACTGTTCAGAAGTTTGGGTTCAGTAAGAGATCTCCTTTGCTCACCAAGGCTGAATTTGATTAAAAAAATATATTAATAACATATAAATATATAAATACATTTCATACAGCTTTTCTTTATTTCAATATATTTATAATGTAAGTTATTACTGTGATCAAAGCTGCATTTTCAGCTTTATTACTCCAGTCTTCAGCGTAGCATGATTCTTTTGAAATCTTTATAATATGCTGATTGCAGTGTTTCCATCCACTTATTTTATGTGCATTTTTCATGGAGTCCTGCACATGACATGCAGGAAAAACAAAATGAATCGTGCACACAGTTTACTGAAATGTGCACATGATTACTATTTTGTTCCCTCGATTTATAAATCATGTGTACCATTTAGCAAATCAAAAAGTAAATTGTTCGCAAAAGCCTACTATTTTCCTCCTGTATGTCATGTGCAATGTCTCTGTACATTTTGTAATATTTAATGGAAAAAGGTTGGATGGAAATTCCAAAGTGCGCATAAAAACATGTGTGCACATTTGAGTAGGACCATTTTTTTTAATCCAATAAGAGAAAAATCTCATGAACTACAATGGAAACACAGTAATTTACAATTTATCCATGCAAATTGAGAAAGTCAGGTGACTTTGCGTTATGCAACAGCGTAACTTGGCTAACCAGCAGGCCGATCTCATTCACAGTATACTAATATGTTGTTATGGTCATTCAGTTTTATTCAAATCTTTGGAGGAAAACACAGCTAATGACTTTTTGTAGTCCTTATTGTCATTTTTGATCAGTTTAATGTATTTTTATTGAAAATAATCTTACTGACCCCAAACTTTTAAAGCTAATTTACGTTCTATTTATTTGGAGCATAACTATAAGACTTCTGTCTCGCTAAATATAAGAACAACACGTATATCTTTGTGTGTACATGCAGGAGCTTTCAGAACAATCTGAAGACTTACAAACTGCTGGCTCACCGCAAACCAGAGTCTGAGCTTCCACACGTGAGTGTCGGATCCTGAGAGGGATGCCGTGTTTGTTTTAGCCTGGTGATCTTTTACTAAACACCTCTGTTAACTGACATCAACATGCTGTTGGACCAGACTTAGTTATTCACTAGACTTCACACAGGAGTGCTGTGAGGCAGATTTCCACCCCTAGCAGATGCTTCCAGAGGAAACCAAGATTAATTAGACCTGCCACACATCCTGTGGGAATATTTGTGCGTGTGGATAGTTATTTTTAGCACAAATTTCACTAGATATTGTTATCTCAATGTCACAGAATCCTTAAAGGGCTTTTAGTTGTGTTAGCTTGCTTTAAAATGCCCATATTATGCCATTTCCAATATTGCCCCTCATGCACTGTGTAATGTAGCTGCATGCGAGTGTACTGTACATGATCTTAAATCCGAAAGTGAACATTATATAAAGTTAATGTCTCCTAAAATAAATAGTAGATTCTATACAGCCTAAATGAGCCATTAGTCATTTGAATCCCTTTTCCATACACTTCACACTTCACAGCTGCAAACAACTTGACCCTGCCCACAAACGCATAATTTTACTGATGACTTCTGTACGAGGTAGACCAGTCACAGACTGGGACATCTGACCAATCAGAGCAGAGTAGAGTCACGGAACGAAATAGTTTAAGAGTTCATGGAAAATTAGGTGATATTAAATACATTTTGAGAAAACAACAGCGTTTTTTTTCATCCTTGCATGCATGTAAACCTATTGTAGACTCCAAAAACAATATTAGGTGGCTTAAAATGGCATAAAATGGGAAGTAAAGCTTCAAAACTAACAGCAGGAAGCAACACTATGAGTTTTTAGTTAAAGGAACATGCTACTCCCCTAGAGTTAATCTGGCGGTAGCACTTTTAGATGTAGTTTAGCATAGATTATTTAATCTGATTAGACCGTTATCATCACGCTCCAAAATGACCAAAGAGTTTCAATATAGTTACATGTACTAAGATCGACGGAAAATGAAAAGATTCAGTTTTGTAGGCTAATATAAATAGGAAAATCAAGAAATCTAGAAAATTTAATTTTCTGGAAAATTTTAAGTCAAATATTGAAACTCTTTGGTCATTTTTGAGTGTACTGCTAACGATCCAATCAGATTCAGTGATCTATGCTAGGCTACCTCCAGAACCGGAGAGCTTATTTTCAAAAAAAGTTGGCGTGTCTCCTTAACAATTTTCCACCAACAGACTGTTTTTGCTATTGGACATTTAATGCATGCAAATGACCTCTTTTATGATTGGTTGCCCTCCGTACCACTTTACATCAGTTTCTAAACAAACATTGTGTGGGTTGCTTTGTCCTTCTTTAAATCTTTGAGCCTCCTTTGGGCAGCTCGCTGAAGCCCACAATGAGTTAGACCCCAAATTTGTGAATCACTTATGAATAGTATGCTGCTTTTCTAAAAGCCTTGTGTAAACCAGAAAACAAGAGTCTTGAATGGCACAGCTGGTGCATCACAGTCACCAAAATCAAACAGCCGCTTATCCAGAAGCGTTTCGTCAATAATCATTCTCTGGTGCTCTGGGCTGTGTGTCGAGTGAACGCAAGACCAAATTACCCTGCACCGATGGGAATGGAAAACAGATTGATGAACCACACACAGCTGCTTGGAAACATTGTTAAATTCTTTATAGGCATTGAATGGTCAACACAAAAACACAATGATGATCAAGAAATACCAGGGCTTAAATATATAGGCATACCTGCTGGTTACGTACATGAATATGGCCTTTTTTAATGACAGGCTGCATGCACCCAGCAGGATTTACAGTAATCCATGAGGACACTTGCTGCATTTATTATAGACAAATGAGTAATATAGCTAAAGGCTTATGCTAGCAAATGGTTTGCTTGATTATGAGAAGAGGTAGTAATGTAAATTGTTGACATGCTATGTCTTCAACCTCCGTTCAGAGCAATTTTAACGTGGCTGTGTTGAACGTGGGCGCCCCTGCCGCTGGCATGAACGCAGCTGTGCGCTCTGCTGTCAGAGTGGGCATCTCCGAGGGACACAAAATGTTCGCTGTTAGCGACGGATTTGAAGGATTCTATAAGGGACAGGTAAATATTTATTTCTAAACTCCTATATTTAACAACCACCCAGCAGGTCTTAAACTCAGTGGCTTATATGGGAGAACTGCAAATGTGCTTCACGTATGAACAAAATTGTGCCACGCTTGGGCGGCAAAAAAATTAAATAAAGTGCATTTACCACAAATTTACATTAGGTTCAAATCATCGTTTTTACAGCAGCAGCATCAAGGTTACAGCAGTTATATACTGCCCTGCGAATGGCACGCTCACATCCAGTTGTGCTCATTGTATTGCTTTGTATTGGTAATTGCATTAAGAAGAGAGAATTCAGCGAATTAACTCGTTGAACTCAAGCAGGTGTTGAAAATGGCACAATCTGTGGCATGTCCCTGCTCTGCTGATCTTTGCTCTGATGCAGAACATGACAGGATTAACATAAACCAATGTACCCCTGCAGTAGCACTCTGGGCTGATAGGGGGCGATGCGTAAAACCTATTAGCAGTGTGCTAGGAGCTTTCGGAGGAATCAAGATAAACGCTGAGCAATTAATTGCATTACATGGGCTTGGCCTTTAGATTAAGATATGATACACTAATTATCTTTATGAACAAACTCAAGGGGGATTACAAACTGGGTTAGAGTAAGCAATGCCTCAGTAAACCATATGTGTTTTTATCAATTGCTTTAAAATATATATTACTTTCTCTCTGGCCCTGATGCATTGATAGACTTATCGAGTTATTTCTGGCTAAAAAAAGTCTCATTATAGCGGAGTTCTCCATTATGATCTCTTTAGCCAGTGTAATCCAATAAGCCAATGAATTCAGAAAGCGCATGAGACATAATCACATTTAAACCATGTGGATTTCTATTAGAAAAACTACATTAAAAAACTATTACTGTAAGTCATTGTACATTATAAGGCACTTTTGACTAAGACAGCAAATATTATTGCTTTCAAAGAGTAAATATTTATTCTTATTTTATGCATAATTATCAAGTATAGATCCTTGTGAAAAAAATACACTTGAATAGAGTATGAAACGCTTAAGTGCACACTGATAGAAGTGCTTTATATTTAATTGCATGTTAAATTAAATTATCTAAACACTTTAATAGTACTTAAGTACGTCTTTGTGTATAATTTCATCGTTACCTGTTTTGTTTGGGGCTTTTTTTAATGATTAATGTATATTGTCAACTTTTTCTTTTGTTACATTTACAAAACTAAAATATACTTAATGCTATTTTCTATTGAAACTTGTTTGTCATGTATTTAAATGTATTAGTAATCATATATAGTAGTTGCAATTTAGTCCATTATAATATATATTAACTTGTATAATATATATAATACTGAATAAGACAATATAAATTATACAAAAATATTTTTAATATAAATTAAAATTTTTGGATGCTATTAATTGCGATGAATAGTTATTTATGAGGTTTCTGTTCATGTAAGACAGCTGCCCATGTAGATATCAAAGCTTCTCATTTACATTTTGAAGTATCAGTGTATTCTTCCACACATTTTTGATCCACTATGCTTCCATTCCTTCCTCAGATAAAAGAGATCAAATGGGCAGATGTTGGTGGATGGACGGGTCAGGGTGGATCCCTGCTGGGAACTAAACGGTATTTATCTTACTTACAAAGGTTATGTTGCATGTTTATATACATATTTTAGTAATGCAGATGATTTTGCATGCAATGTGCTATACTTAGTGCAATGTTTTCAAATTTGCAGAACGCTTCCTGCAAAGCACATTGACAAAATTGCAGAACAGATGCGAAAGTATAACATAAATGCACTGTTAGTGATCGGAGGATTTGAGGTATGTTTTCCAGCATGAGCTTCAGGCATTTTAATGTTTTATCCTGCATTTAATCTGTCATTTTTATTTTATATACCTAATAAATAGGTAACACGTGCAATACAGAAAATTAGTCGATGTGAACAAACAATAAAAATCTCTTCTACAGCATTAATCTAATGTACTAATGCATTTAATGAACCTGACTTAACATGAACTGAGAGGTGTATTTTAATTAACTAAAATTAAATTATAAATGTATTAAAACCTAAGTTTTATAAAACAATTTTAGTTCTTAATTCTTCTTAAAGTAAACTTGCCTGCCCTCTCCATCATGTTTTCCTATGCAGCATCATCTAAAGCTTCCTGTGCTCCTGTTCTTTTCATAATGAACATCCAAAACCATTGAAAAATGCTGCTAATCACCTCAATTCCAGAATAGCTCATCTGCTTTTTTAAAGTCATCTCATGCTTTGAGATCAGGCTCATCTTCTCTCTTTCTATACAGACGTCATCAGGATGTGTGTGTATGTATTTTATGCAAGTGTTTCTATTTGAAGTGTGTGTACGGAGTGGATCCTCTATCTCATGCTCTCCGTCGTGATGGCCGTGGCTTTCCGCTCGGTTCCTTCTCTCTCATTCCCTGTCTGTCCCCTCATTCCATCACCATTCCCAGCACCAGTTCACTAAATCCCCGGCTCTGCCCTGCCCCGCAGGCCTTCCTGGGGATCATGGAGTTGTTAACAGCCCGCGGGACTTATGAGGAGTTGTGTGTGCCAATGGTTATGGTGCCGGCCACAGTCTCCAACAATGTGCCCGGCTCAGATCTCAGCATTGGTGCAGACACGGCTCTGAACGCTATCACTGGTGTAAGTGAGGCTGGGAGGGCTCCACCCACCAGCCAATCACATCAGAGGCTCTGTCTTCTCTTTACAACCCAATCACAGAGGCTCTGCCTTGTTTACCAGCCAATCAGACTAGGCTACCAGCAGCCAAACTTAAGGCTGTGGTCACATTTACCATCGCACAAAAGTGGAAAAATAAAGCGCAACATTTTTCTTATTCAAGTTCAAATTGGCCCACAGAAAAATTCTTGGTTTGAAAGTGAACTGTACTTCATAAATCGCTACACTCTGGGACCTTTTTTGGCAGCAAGTTCTCGCAAAAAAGTTCACTAATGTGACCGAATCTTCAGGCACTTCCTTCGGCGCTCAGTCCGTCAATTACTTAACAGTAATTACGTGAAGGCACCTCCTAAGAGAACTTGCCAGCAGGCACACAACGTCACAAGATACTGTATTTGGTTAAATTTCGGTTGCGATGGAGGGTAAACAAAATTCAACGTCAATGCTAATTTAATGTCCAATAACGACGTGTGCTGATGTTGATATTGGTTGTTTGTAGGTTGTGTAACCAAAATCTGTTTGGCGTCAAATGATGCCATTGACTTTCATTCTCAACCAAAATGCAACGTCAACTTGTATTGACGTCCTGTGCCTGCTGGGTTAAGACAGTCATTATAGTCACTAAATATATTCAAATAAGCGTTAAACCATAAAAAATTTATCAGCTGCAATGCCCATTCATAAATGTATTAAAAAGTTAAAACAATTAACATTCTGAACAAAGGATATACAGTATATACGGTAGGAGACAGGGCATTAAATAACAAACATGCAAAGAATATTTAAGAAAGGTACGCTTTCAACTGGGACAAATTCAACTTCATTTCCTTGAAGCAAAATATTATTCATAATTGATTTGGTGATGTAGTATGACATGTTTGAAGATTTAGCCTGATGTTTCTACTGTTTTGGCTGGTAAATGTAGAGGCGAGCCGCTAGCTGACAGGTAAGTGTAGATGACATGATGGCGGCATGTTTTGAGCTGTGCTTTTTTGTGGCTGTCATGTGACTGAGCCTGTGCTGTGCTGTGATCACACTGTATTAACCCATCATAACAGATCGCTGACCCCGGCTAACGCTGGCCGAACTGGAGTCTGTCTGCATAGTTTCTGTACATCCATGGTTTAAACCAACACAAGCCTTACTAAAACTGCCAGTTTTCATATATAACCTAGTTCACCTAAAACCCTCATGCCCTTACAAATTCTAATTTTTATTGAACTAAAAAACAAAGTCATTTTAGGGATATATTACTTGTTTAAAAAATATATAGGCCTTTATATATATATGAATGACTAGAGATATCAAGCTTGAAAATGCTTCATAACATAACACCAAAACTGAAATCTAGAGTAATTTGCTCTAATAGGTCTGTTTTTTTAGGCAAACGTTTGTGATGTAAAAGGTAAATAATGTGCAATGCTTTCGTAATTATGTAAACAGCTAAAAGGAAGACCAGTGATAAAACAAATGCAACTTGTTTATATTAAGAGATGAAATCACACACCGTTTTACTGGTAAAGGGCCAATTGGATGGAAATGTGGAAAAAAATAACAGTAGATTTTAAATTCGACCGATAATAGATAATAAAAAGAAAATAAAAAAAACTCACTTATAGCTACTGCGTGTTTTCAGAAGATTTCAAATATGCGCTGTGAAATATATCATTCTGGAAAAACATACTTTTAATGGAAAAACAGCAGTTGTAACGACATGAGGGTAAAAAAAAATGACATAATTTGGGTGAACATAAACTTTTAGACACAATGTAGAAAGCAAACGGTATGCAGTCACCAGTAACCAGTCAGAATTCAATATGCTAATGTCCCAGTGGCATCATCACTGTCTTTATAATGTAAATATGCTTTAGTGTTTGCCACGTCACAACCCTGTGTGCATATGAAAAAAAAAAGTCTCTTCTATCCCATTCGTACCCCATTCCCCCCCCCTCGACTCACAATCGGAAGCCACGGCGGCCATCACACGTGGGTGTCCCATCAGCAGGGTCCGCTCCTGCACCAGTACTCCCCCTGCTGGTCTAACGTGTGCATTGTGCTGTCCCCTGTGGTCCCCTGCTGTGTTGTGCTGACCCAAAGGCCTTAGAGTGTGTGCTGCAGCTGTGTGAGGCTCGGTCCAGCTATGAGGAGTTTTGCATCCCGCTCTGTATGCTGCCTGCCACCATTAGTAACAATGTGCCCGGCACTGACCTTAGTATCGGGGCAGATACGGCCCTCAATGCCATTGTGGAGGTAAGATGATAAACCTCCTTCCTGTCTGCAAAGGAGTCATTCTTAGGAAACAGCAATTATTTCTACTCCGTCGCTTTACTTCCAATTCTATCAAACTAACATTACATTACATTAAGATGTTACAGGGTTGAAATTGCAGAATGTTTAATAAAGGTGTTAGCTTGCAAATATCACATTACTGTATGTACAGTCAGTATTCTGTGCTCAATATGAATATTTCGACTTATAATAGTTGAAATACAGAGTTTGAAGAGGTTGAACGAACAAAGAAATAATTAAAAATGATTAGATATTCTTTATTTTACAATATGTTTTAAATCTTCAATTTAAGTAGTTATAATTTAAATGTAATTATAATTTTAAAAGTAAACAGGTTATGTAGCAAGCCAAATAGGGATTGAATATTACAGGGTTGAAATTGCAAAAGGTTTAATAAGGTAAAAGTGTTATATTTCATTATTTGATGTGGTTAATATTAGTGTTCTTCTTCAGAGTTGAACTCAGAAGACTGACAAGGTCACAAGAACATTAAACCACAAAAGACAAATTTACCTTGAAAATGTAGTGTCACATCAAAATGTGGTTATGAAAAATTATTAAATATAATTATATAATTATAATTATATTTAAAAAAAAAAATTCTAAACAAATAAAACGGTAAATTTACATTATAAAAT
>JAUCNO010001368.1:388634-411474 GCA_032353835.1 Enteromius viviparus | reverse complement strand
ATGCACTGATGGGTTCTCCAGAAAAATGATCTGGCTTGAAGCATACAAAACGAACAATGACCCAATCATTGAATCACATCTCGTGGTTTCCTATGCTGCTTTGCCAGAAAGAAAGTGTCACAAACAAAGAGAAAAAAAAGGCAGAATTCTGACTTTATAACTCGCAATTGCGACTTTACTGTATATCTCGCAATTCTGAGAAAAAAAAGTCAGAATTGTGAGATGAAAAGTTGCAATAATCTTTTTTTTTTATATACAGTGGTGGAAATAGGCTTCCAGAGATTTTATCTGTCCCCCTTCCTCAAATTCAACACTCCCATAGGTTGTAAGACTGAGACATGCAACAGAAACAAGCACAATTGACAATAGAAAACGATTTGATTCGATTTATCCACATTTTAATAATCCTCTGGTCATAGGGCTTCTTATACGGATGTGAAGGATTTTTCGGTCGGGTAGAATCTGCAATCTCTGACCCAGTTTGTTTGCAGGGTTTCATGGCTGCAATACACGGTTTTCCATCAAGTGTAAAAATACTACTGGTGAATTGACAGAGGGTGCAATGAACAAAACCTGCCAATGAACGCACAATTCAAATTAGAATAACTGGCTGCAGTGTTGTTTTTCAGAGATTTGTGTGAACTTGTGTGTTTCTTATATTTCTGCTAACATTATGGTGTTTTTAGGAACACACAATGTTGGATTTTGCCGATAACCAAGATGCTGATATTATTCAGCTCATTTTTACTGATACAGAAATATTCAGATATATTTAATTTAGCTTTTTTTGTTTGTTACTTTTAACAACCAAGGATGAGAGTCTAAATAAACATTAACTAACTTGTTTTATAATGAGAATATGTTTATTTACAGATTTGAAAATTATAAATTAACTAAAAATCAGTTTTTGTTCAAAACGATACAAGACGTCACTGACTAATGTCACTGACCATTTTAAGACTGTTTACCTATGGTAAAATTACCAAGAACCAGTATATATATAAATATATATATATATAAATTAATTAATTCCTTTTTTTTTTTCAAAAATTTTCATTGAAAGCAATAAACAAAACAGTGTACTGACAAAAAAGTTCATAGGTAGAATAACATTGACAACTCAATAACTAACTAAATAAATATTTTAGTTTTTTGTTTTTTTTGTACCTACATTTATTTATTCATTTGACAACTGAGTTGATGATTCAACATTTAACATTTGACGGATCGGAATAAATAAAAATTTGTTTTAAGGCTATGGAAAGAGCCGATTCAGTTTGCAATAAATCACCTCTGGTATTCTCATTTGATAAAGGAATGCATGGCTCATTAAAAAACGTAACTTTCAAATTTGAAAGGGGAAAAACAACAACTTGTCCTTGTGAAATGACTAACTGAAATCATTGCGTTCTCTGACACACTGTAAAACTAAGATGCACATAAACACTGCCATTGATCTGATGTTATACTTCTTATTCTCTTGTTGTTTCCTGTGACTGTTTTGGACTGATATATTTCCAATCGTGGCTGCTTATATCCACAGATGAAGCTTCAACAGTTCCACCCTAATATCCATTTAGATGTAATTAAGTGAAAGATCCTGTATCTTTTATTTGATGCTTAGCTGTCCATGCAAATTGCAGGGAGGTCAGGCTCTAATCGAAGCCTTGCACTCGGTGACTCTAAGTGCCTCAGAGCTTTGCTAATTGGCCCTTTGAACGCTAATGCTAAAGAATGATTGATGTGCTCTGAAAAATGAGACTCCGCAATCAGCATTTGGCCAATGAGGGAAATCTGAATGACAGCGAAGGCGAAGTCTGTCTCTGAGGCGGCTAGGCAACTACGGAAGGACCGGTTGGTAAAAAATAAGAGCAGAAAATAGGGTTGTGTTAGGCAGAGTGTAATTACAATGATGGAAAATTACGCTTTTGTTTAGCGCCTGGGTTTTGTACACAAATCAAATGGCGGAGCAGCTTCATTTCAGGAGGTGAGGAGGTGAGGAGTCAGGCTAGAGGCAGATGTACGAGAGGGTTTTGATTCCATCCATTCACACTGAATAAGCACCGCAATGATTTATTCCTGTTTGTATGGCATAGACTGCACTCCCTCTTGCTAGCCGCTCATGTATTATTTGTTATGGTAGTGGTTTCCAGCTGTGAGCACCAGCTCGGTGCTTTAAAGTGAAACGCCAGGGTTTCCACTTGCTTTGCTTTGCTAAAATTACAGCGGCTAAGACAACGCATTCATAATGCAGCGCAAAATGGTAGTGTGGAATTATTAACTTTTTGTAAAGTTCTGAATTAAGGAAGAAGCCGAGCCTGATGCAAGAGTGTTGTTTACGGTGTTTTCAGCTTTGGCAGCTAGGGGGCTTTTGCACATCACCTCAGTGTTCACAAAATAGAGATCTTTTTTCTTCTTCCTTTGTGTTGTTTTGGCAGAGATCTGCCAAAGCAGCTAAATAGCAAACATTTTTGTAGAAATTTAAATATCAATAAATAAATTTAAAAAATAACACATTTCTATTCTTACGTACAAGGTGATAACCGAAATTAGGGGTTAGTTTACGATAAAAGTGATTATATTTCACAATGACGTGCCAATATCACAAAAAAATAAAAAAAATAACACAAACTTAAAAAAAAGAGAAAAAACTCATTTAATATAAGTAAACAGTTTGTGATTAAATAAGAATAAGAAACTAATTACAAGAAACAGGACAAAAACTACAATAAATAAATAAGAACATTAAGTATATTGCATAAATTAATGAAAAACACTTCACTGCAAATTAAACATACAATTATTCTATTACCACAGTGATAGTGCAGTGAGAGATTTTCTCTTACTGTTGTTTTAATAACATGATTGACAGATAGGAGGAATATTAGAGAGCATCCTCTTTTAAGTCCAGTTCACACTGTGCAACAAATTTAGAAAATTCTAAGATTCTAAACAAAATCTGTAGCTTATGTTCGTCGAGAACCATAGGCAATATTGCATTCATAATCGCAGATGAATCGCCGTCGATTTTGAACAAGATATTTCCTAGCTTATCAGTGAACTATGGCTCTGTGTAGTAAATGCTGCTCCATCTGATGGTGTTTTACTAACAATCAAGAAACCGAGATCTTCATACTGTATACTTAGACTGCGCCCCAAAAACAGCTGCACAGATATAAAACTTGTGGAAATGAAGCATTTTTGTGACACACTACACAGCAATATGACATAAGCAATAAGTGCATAATAGGGAAAAAGATAATAATCATTGTTATTGTTGGTATCTCTATTTACTAATTTTACGATTGAGTTGGTTTGTAAAATCAATGATTTAACATTTGACGGATAGGAATACATCAAATTAGTTTTAAGGCTGAGGAAAAAGCAGTTTGCGATAAATCACCTCTGGAATTCTCATTTGATAAAGGAATACGTGGCTCATTAAAGAAAGTAACTTTCAAATGTTAAGGGGAAAAACAACAACTTGCACTTTTGTCTTTGTGAAATGACTGACTGAAGTCGTTGCGTTCTCTGACACACTGTAAAACTAATTGATCTGCCATCGATCTGATGTTATACTTCTTATTCTCTTGTTGTTTCCAGTGACTGTTTTGGACTGATATATTTCTAATCGTGGCTGCTTATATCCACAGATGAAGCCTCAACAGTTCCACCCTAATATCCATTAAGATGTAATTATCTTTTATTTGATGCTTAGCTGTCCATGCAAATTGCAGGGAGGTCAGGCTCTACTTAACAGGGAAAAAGACAATACTCCAAAGTCTTGACCGGTGTACCGACGAAACATGCTACCAATCAGAAACATGCTACCAAATATATAATTGCTTAGTTTCAAGGGTTAGTTTAGGGTATGGGTAGTTTTGGACATTAAAAAAAAAGTTTCAAACCACACGGATAAAATGCGTGTAGCACAATTTGATGGGTAGCATTTTTCGCTATCTGTTTAATGTTGAGGTAGCACAATCTGCACAGGCAGCACTAATCATCGGAATCCTGGTATATCTCCTGGTATATTCATAACATGGACAGCTAAATGAGAGTAACAAAAAAAATAGGTGTTTTCCAACAAATTGTGCTCATGCAATGTAAACTTAAAACAGAAATTCAATAATTGTGTTGAGTTGTTTATGTGGTGTTAAGTGTAGCTTTAGTAAGAGTTTTTATATATCACAAGTAGTCAAAAAACAGAAAGTACATTGTTGAGTTTGTGGAATGTGTGGTTTTGGCTGACATTTCAAAACAGGATAAAAATGGAAAGAAAAATGAGGAGATTTCCTTTTTAAACTGTTTTGGCACATCCTGTGGCCACTGTGGGAATAGAGTTGAAAAGAAACTACCAAGACTCACTCAGCGGGTGGTCACAGTAAAACAAAAACACTGAAACATAAAAAGGAGGGAGAGAGAGAGAGACAAAAAAGAAAAATAGAAGTCTGAGGTGAACTACTCTCCAACAATAACGGGGCGGATGAAAACAGGCCTCGCTGTGAGTGAGGATCAAGAGAAGTGGGGTGTCTGTGCTGAAAACACGCTAGCTGAGTTTGCTGGAGCTCTGCCTCATTACGGATGCTGAGCTGCAGTTGATTCAGTCGAGGCCAGGTGGGTTGCAAAAAGCCCCCACCAGATTCCCGCAGAGATGAGAGGAAGAGAGTTGTCACACATTGATGTTTTTTCTTTTTTTTTAGTTTCTTGATCAGACTTTGTGTTGCAGTGAAGTCAGCTTTGGGGGAGGAGTGGAGAAGGCCTCGGAGAGCTAGTGGACCAAATGCACGTCAAACCCTTTAAGAGAAAAGAACTGCGCTGCAAGACTATAGTGTTCCTGTGTAGCTAACTGTGGTGTGATTTCACACAGTTGTTCTGCACAACAGTTACATTTATTAACTTTCCAAAATCTTGGCTTTATATGGTAGGGGGCGCTATTATGCATCTTCTGAAAGAGCACTGTATCTCTTGATCAAGCACAAGTGAAGGTAAAGCAGAAACATGTGATTGCATATGTAAGCAGATTCAGGCATCAGGCATTAAACAGCAAACACATCAAAATTTCTAAATGTTACCAAATAAAGTGTTGACCCACGGAAGTGCTACAGGACTGTGCACACTTTGGTGGAGTTGATGGAAGCAATCAGCTCCATCAATGTTTTGATCGCGCTTTGAATTGAATGCAAATTTAGTCTTTTATAGAAACACAATTTCCTCAGCTTTTTGTTCAAAATGTTGACCTTTTTTTATAAAACTTGCCATCATCAAAGTGTTGTTTATATCTAATTTACCAAACCATTAACAAGAATCTTGCCTTAATAAACTACTAGTTCCTGCTTATTAATATTAGTAAGGTAGTTAAGTTGCAGTATTGGGTAGGATTAGGTATGTAGAATATGATCATGCATAATGTGTGCTTTATAATTACTAATAAACAGGCAATGTGCTAATAATACACATGCAAAATAGCAACTTGTCCCTGGTGAGCAATTTGTCCCTATACTGAAGTGTTACCTTAGTTATTTTCTTTCTTTTTTTTATTTTCTTTCTTTCCTTTTTTCTCAATGCAGTGGCTTTGTAAGATATTTTTGATGAAATCAGAGAGCCGTCTGACCCTCAACAGACAGCAATACAATGGAAGTGATCAGATGTATCAGCAGGGAAAAAGTTAACTAATTGTTATATTTAAATAGTCATTTGTAAATATGACTAATAAAAATATATAATTAAATATCCCTCTTTATGTAAATTACACAATAGATTTCAGATTCAGAAAAATATCACTATTTACCTTCCAGACCTGGTGCTGTACTACTACTCATGGAGAGTTTGTGGTAAACAGAATTTTGAACATTTTCTAGTGAGAACTGAAGCAATGTTTCATCAGAACAGAAGAGCATTCTAATTCACTGTGCGATGAATCTGTTTGTTTGAACAACATGGTCAATGTCTGGGGTGTATATATATATATATATATACTGTATATATACACACACAACACACAGGTTTCCATAGTAATGACTCAAGTTCTGCTACAATAACAGGAGACAAGAGAAGAGAGCAACTGTCAGTGTGGTAAGCGGGGATGAAAAGCTTTTGCCAATCTGACCATCACACCGATACATCTTGAAGAAAAAAAAAAAAAAACCTCCTTGCAATCTGACAGACTGAAACGCAGTTTCACATTGAATTGCATTTCAAAAAACATATGAATGTTGCTTGATTTTTAATTGAAAAATATTTTTGTTTGTTTTTAGGACCAAAAACAACTAAATCAATTAGAGTTTAATCAAAAAAATAACTTACAACAGCACTGGGGAATTATAGATAAGCGATGAACAGGTAAACAAACAAAAACACTAACAAATAAATCAAATCTGAAGCAGATCATTGACTTATCCAACTAAAACATGGACATGGGATTTAGTCTTTCTATCTACCTAATCCTCATGATAGCAACCGTTAACACCAGTGGTGCGAATCATTTCTCAGTTTCAAGGTCATCTTCATGGTAAGGTAATCCAGTGTGCCTCAGGTTAAGACTAACAGTAATTTGGTCAAGTAACTCTAAAGATTTGCTCCACGAATCATAATAGTCTTATCGCTGAAGGGCCAGCACTATAAGAACATGTTCCCCTCAAAAGCAGCCAACTGAACACCGTCAAGCAGCACAAACTCCTAACTGACTGAAATCTTATTCCAGGCACTTGCCAAACAAAGAACATCCCTAAATTGCTACAGCAGGCAGTCGACCAACATCTGACAACTTGAGAGAGCTGTTCTTTTGAGTAATCTCTGAGGGATCTTTCGGTCCATCACACTTATGTAGTCGGAGAGCAAAGAGGAAAATAAACAGTTTTGGCTGCTGCACGGAAGTCATCTCCTGTTAACCACCTAACGTAACCCCATTCTCTCCAGCACACTGCCAGAGCAGCGATTTCATCAAACCTGCTGAGTGATCAAGTCCCCAGGCACACCGGAACAATGGCTGTAACAAGCCGTGCTCTCATAGACTGAGCCAGAGTGATCTGCAACAGTTATAGACCTGAGACTAACTGCAAGGCTCAGATAAGCGGCATTTGATGAAATGCATGCACATGTTTTTTTCAGACTTGCCTACATCTAATCCCAGGCAATGCGTTGCGACTGAGTGCTTTCCAAGGAAAGACAACTGAATCTCGCAAGGAACCAATATCACCTGGTTCAACTTGCCCTTACCCTAACCTTAAGAATATGTACCGACTGGAAAAATAAACTTAGATTAGCTAAGTCAAATGGAGGCCATCTTTAAGTGTGAGATTTCCCTGGTCCCTCAGTCTGGGGGACCAGGGAAAGATTTGTCATCACTATTCTTAAGACACAGTTTTCTGAAAAGGTTTTTAAAAGGTACTAGTATGTTCCATTAATTGATATGCATCATTTAGGTACTAACATGTACAGTGAAATGCACTCTTTAGGGGTAAATAGCTTAAAAAGATATTCCTTTTTGCTTAATACCAGCATTTGTACATGTTTTAGTATAAGTCTGTTTATGCAACTAGGTGTAAATGGCAACAGGGATACGAAATACGGAATTCACGCATTAATTTCTAAAACAACCAACACTGTGTAATCTGTATCTTGAGTTGAGTAAGATCTTAAGAGTGTTCCTTGGCCTAAGTCTCGGACACTCACCAAACACCCTGGCACAAAGATTGCAACACATGTAGATGAGCACCTCTCTGGGAGCCATTTTCTGAGATCTTTTAATGTGATAGTGTTACTGAGATGAATGGCAAGACCCTTGGATATTAAAACTTAGACAAATTCCACCTTGTTGCCAGCCATTATGGATCTGCTCTCTAAACAGTCCACGCCATGCTCGCTGCTGTCTCTGCTATCAATCAGAGGTCCCTCTGTAAATGCCAAGCCCAATAATTAATGATAGATTTACAGCACTGGCGCTAATGAAAGGTTTACAGCCACAAAGGATACTTGGCAACAAAGCAGCCGTAGGAGCTATCTGAGCTATGACAGTGAGCCCCACATCAATTCTTGTCGGCAGACAGGTGCACATGATGGGCAGTCCAGTCGAGGCAATGACAATTGTAGGAGAGGATAAAAAATTGGGACGCCGCAGACGAACGGTGACACGTGTCAAAAAGGAAGCAATCGACATCGGCATCGCAGACAGCCGTTTAACCTTCAGCCTTGCAGCTCCGGTGGCACTCGCATTTGGGACCATGCTTGACAAACTATTTAATTCAGTTTCAACCCCACCCACACCCCAATTCTCATGTGAAACAACACATTTTTTTCATTCTGACATCTACTCTCTTTCGATCTCTCTTTCCACATATTTCCCCGCTTACAATTTATTACCTTTTAAAACCATGGTTCAGTAGTTACCCCAGCTAGTCTCTCTGCAGCCGGTGGCTTATTAAGTTTCTATGGCAACCTGCCACATCCACTCGTGCTGTATTCCACCCGACTGGGACCCCACAGGGTAAATGTGTGGGAGGAAAGATGGGGGGTTACGGAGGGGAGGATTTGGGGATAGGCGAACAAACAGGCTGTGCCGGTGCTTATTGCACTGTGCTCCATTTAACTGACAATTGACTACCCAGTGTGGTTCACACTTTGACCACAGGAACTGCTGCTGTTTTTCATCACTTTGCCCAAAAGTCACAAGGATCGTACACAGGCATACAGACTTTGAGAGCTTCCTTTCCCACAAATAGGCATATACGAATAAGCATGTACGTTTTTGGACACTGATTAACTAGTGAAAGATTCAACACCTTTTGCTTTGTGATTATTCTCTTTGAGACTAGATGTGATATAATAGAAGAAAAAAAAATTAATAAACCTCATTTGATTATGCATTTCAATATTACATGAGAAATCAAAGTATCTCTAGTATATAGTTTTCTTCACCATGGGTAATTAATTATTCTGATTGCTCAAAAATCTGTCTTCAGAATATTCTTGGAGCTACGGTACTTGATTAAAGTTCCTAAGTCCAATTTAGCACAATCATTTTCGGGCTGCTCTGCGAACGTAGAAACGTTAATATCTAATATGATGAGAGGGTGCTGTGGTAAATTTTCTATAAATTAATTTAAATCGATTTCAGTGGATGATAGCTATATTAATTCATTTGATGGATTTTTATATTAAGGTTTGCAAAGGTCTAAAATCTAGAGTTAAAAATGTAAAACCTGCCACTCTCTTCAGTAACTTCTTCCCAGGAATTCCAGCCTTCCACTGATTTGTTACTGTCACATGTCAGCATTAGGCCATCACTGTTTATCAGAGTTTCACTCCTTGGGACACCAGACACTGTGTACATTCCTCATAAAATATCTGAAACTCAGAAACCCACAGGCTGCATGCACAGCACTGAAGTGATTTCTCAAACTCCTGGAACAATTCATAACAGGCAGGCCTGCTACCAAGAACAGGAAGCTTAGATAACACAGGTACTGATGTAATAAAAACATGCACAAGGAATAGAGCGATAGAGGCTTGAATAAAAGAACAAAAGGTAGAAATGTATGGCAGTCTTGGATTTAACAATGAAGATACAGTTTTACAGAGCCTTGTTCAAGGCTGAGCAGCTTGTATGATTAATGTCTTTTGTATCGGTTTTGTCCAAAGGTTTTTGCATTCTTTAAAAAACACATTGACATATAATAACCATCTAACTTTTATTTGTATTCAAAATAACTTTTCAACTCAAGAAAACCAACTTCAGTCACAAACACAATTGCTAAGATAACAGTAACCTTTCTTTATATTTGAAGAAGTGGAGGAGACACTAGCAAAACAATGTAAAAATTATGTCTGTTTTAATAAACAGAGGGTCAGTGGGGTGAGCCATTCACAGCTTGTTTAAAAAAAAATCCCTTCCAATATGGAGGCCATAGACACTAGCCATAGCCATGTCCTGTTTCCTCCTCTTTACACCTGGACTGATAGGAGAGGAAGAGGGTAATATGGTTAGAAGGATAACTGCACTGGGACAAGCTACAGTTTATCAGCTTTGCAGTCGCAATGTTGCACATTCCTTCCGTAATCCATTCACTGCCCCCAAGCAGCCCTGGCAACAAAGGGGTCATTCTGCAAGAATGCAGTGAGCTCATGGCAGAGGCATCCGCTGGGTGGTGAAGACCTTGGCTCGATTGCCAGCTCTATATCTCCCTGCAGTCAGGGGATGGTGACCGTGAGTCCAAGTAGGATGTGTTCCTTGATCAACATCTTTTAATGCTCCTGGGTCAATATTCCGGTCAAAGACATACATTCCAGACCTAAGGAGTAACCAACCCTACTCCCCCTTGGAGAACTTACCTTCATTCAGACTACAGTTCCAACAGTTCCTGCAGTTACAGAGCACTGCTTGTTCCATCATCGTCAATGGGATTTTTGAATGCTGAGTTTATATGTGTAGATAATCATGATGAATAAAACATGTAAAGGATTAATGATCACATAACATCAGCACAGCCTTCTGTCTGTGCTGCTTTCAATTGCTTGCTCATTTTCATCCCTTTCAATTTAGTTCTCAGGCACTGACTTGTTGACTTGGTTCTAAACCTTGCTTCTCCAAATCAAGTCAAAAATACTTATCCTAATTCTTAGCTCTACCGAAGACCCTTAACCCAGATAGCACACATACTGTATGTTTGCAAGATGCCTGTCAAAGGTTACTTCATTTGGAAGGCATCTGCTTTGTACAAACATCTGATAGATGTTTCTAAGATGTCAGTCAGTTTAACACACATTACTATACATCTTAAAGATGTTATTTTTTGTGTTTTTAAATGTCTGTATTTGACATCTGATTGGCAACATCCAATAGGAAAGGAAAGGAAAAGAAAGGACGTGACATGTGGCCAGGTATGGTTTCCCATACTAGGAATTTGTGCTCTGCGTTTAGAAGAAGTAGGGAGAAGTGAACAACCTCACACACCCCCCGTGAATACACACCCGGAGCAGTGGCACAGGATCGGTGCCTTGCTCAAGAGTCTCACCTCAGTCGTGGTATTGAAGGTACAGAGAGCACTGGTTATTTACTCCCCCCACCCACAATCCCTGCTGGACCTGGGACTCGAACCCGCGACCTTTGGGTTACAAGTACACCTCCCTACCCACGACTGCCCCATACTGCAGATGAGTAAAAATATGTCTTGCAGATGATGTATGTGTCCCGTCAAGGAACTTTCAGTTTGAAAGTTTACATTTTAACAGTCTTGTTTTGTCTGACACATTGGGGAGCAACTACTTGTTTGGCGGAAGAGGATTGTTTAGGAAACCTGTTTGAGAACTGTATTACCTTTTCAACCGTACACTCTTTCCTGTAATTACTATTACAAGAAGACTTAAATTATAGGTTGATAAGAATGTTTTTATTGTCATTTATATCAACTCTTGTGTTGTGTCTGCTAGATAGAAATGCCATTGCAGAACCAACAAGAACGTAGATACATATCTTTAGCCCTCCCCCTGCAGAGCTAAAACCCTCAAAATCACAAGGTCTTCACGTAAAAATAAAAGAAAATTAAAGACTAGGAGTG
This sequence comes from Enteromius viviparus, assembly GCA_032353835.1. NCBI lineage: Eukaryota > Metazoa > Chordata > Actinopteri > Cypriniformes > Cyprinidae > Enteromius > Enteromius viviparus. Next base: position 399,919 of record JAUCNO010001368.1, on the reverse strand, counting down.
CTGAAGCAGGTTGGAAATAAAATCTGCAAGACAGTGGCAGGGTTAAAGACTTAGGATGTGGATTCAAGAACATGACGGTCAAAATCAGCCAAGAAAAAAATGGATTTGGAGCTGAAAAAGGTTTCATACTAACTTTTACCCACTCTGAAACATTATGCAAGTGAGGTAAAAGGCCTTCACTTTGCACCCATGGGAATTTGTTTTTGTGCACTTTACAAGAATGATGGAAACAATGGATAAAAGAGAAAAAAGGAGAGGGAGATGGAATATGAGCTTAGGCTCTAGTATTAGGGAGGCAGAGCAACCCACATTCCAATAGGGTGTAAATATTGACTCAGCAGTGGACAACTGGTTTCTATTGCTAGGCAAACAAAGGCATTGTGCTGCAGCAGAGCTTGAATGGTCTATGTGTACGGATTATGCTGATGGTAGATAAGTGGGCTGGCTGATACACTGTGAGGGTCTTCTGTCCTTTTCACTCAGCGTGATGCAGGATTAAACTGTACAAACTGGACTATAAACCTGAAGCAAAGTGGTGATGATCTGGCAACAGTGACTCACAGTTTGCTCATTAGAAGGCAGACTATACACTTTGCGATTTCATCACATTTTGACTTGTCTGGCAGAACTGTGACTCACCTGAGCTGCAAGATGATAGGATTGCAAGAGCATGTGTAATGTTTTCCACAATTTAGTCATTCCGAGGTTTTTGTCATGTACAGTACCTGTAAGGGTGTGACGGGAATGACTCTTCACTGCTGTCTTGCAGTGAATTACTGTTTGATGCTGTGAAAAATGGCCTTGTGCCACCCTGTTGTCTGAAAGGCAGGATTGCGTCCACTTCCTGTGTCAAAGCATTGATGAATGACACAAGCTCAGTGTTGCATCACAAGCATTGCAAATTGAATTACAGAGATCTTCCTCCAAGCAGAACACACGTTTTGTTTCACCAGAACAGAATTTCATCCTTCACAGAACACTTTATCGATAGGCGAAATAAATAATTAGTTTAAGGTTTATTTATTTATTTGTACTTTATTGTTAATCTACTGATTACATTTTAGCTTTCAGTATGATTGTTGTATTATTACTATAAGTACCAGTAGCAGTAGCAGTAGTGGTACTTGCATTTTATGATTTAATGTGTTTGTAGTTTTACATTAGTTCACAGTATTTTAGCATATTAGTTTTTAATTGTTCCACTTTACTGAAAACTCAGTATTCAGTCAGTACAATGAGTCTTTTCCAAGAGTCCTGCGGTTTTACATTATTATGATCATGATTAGCTATTTTAAATAATTCTGTTTTTAAATCATTTTAAATAATTTCTTGTACTTATGGGTTGAAATACATGATATTAATAATAATACCACTGTATTATTCATTAAGAGAAATTAAATAATAAAAAAATATGATTAATTATTAACAATAATAATCTTGCTCACAGTGACCAACTAGTTGATTGAGTTCATCTAAATTAAAAAAATTGTTGTATACACTATGTATACACTCACATGGGATTCTTGAGTTTTTTTTTCTATTGTTTCTCACTGCTGCTTTTTATGACATGTCAAGTTCAGCTTTAAAAGACTCAAAACACTCGCATTCTTTTGCACTCCATCCAACTGTTTAAAACAAAAACATGAATGTAGGATGTATAGTATGCGAACAGCCCTTAAAAATGTGTTTGATTGTTGTCTTGCGAACACTCACAGACTAGAAGATTTTGAAAATGCGCCCCTAATTGAAAGGAGACCAGAGTGTTGGTACTTGGTCTTGCCAAAAGATTTTTGCCATTTTGCCTTTGATGCCTCTGTGATATACACAGATTTTTCTTCTTACTCCACGTGTATTATCAAGTGAAGACCAGAGGACGTGTTAGGCTAAAAGCTGTCAGAGACAAAGAAATAAAAAACAACCACTGTGATGCCTGTCAAAACATAATGTGTTCACTGGACAGGCTGTTAGATGTTAAAATGTTTTCTCTGTGCTCTTACTCTAACCTGTATCTCTCTCGGTTTCACAAATGCATACACAGGAACCACATACGAACATGTTCAGAGTGATTAGAGTGATGGGACATGACCTTTTCATTGTTGTGGTGAGCACTGGGCAACTGGGATTGAAATGTGTCCAAATTAAATATTTAATTCATAAACAAACATGCTCAGGGAGTCTTTCATACTCCTCAGACCATGACACAATATAGCTCCTATCTTTGTATTTGCTAAATATCAGACTTTAGCATTTCATGAGCTCAAAAAATATCTATTAAAAAAAAAATAAGGAGGATGATTAGAATAATGTTTCTGTCAAACGCTAGCCCTCTACTTCACCACATGCCCCGAGGGAGAAATCTGCTACGATTTACTACAGCAACACTGCATTCACTGGCCTCCCCTCTTGTCAATGAGAAGACGTTTTACTGGGTCAGATTTCACAGCCCACATCGATTTATACCCCTCTGTTTCTTTTTATCTTTTTTTTTTATTCTTGGTGATATAAAGTTTCCTTGTACAACGATATTGCTGGAGATGTAGCATGAATAAAGAATGGGGATTTTTATTTTTTTTTCTAACAGGCGTCACAGTTTTTTCAGCAGTGTATCGAATATTGCTCCCTCTCCTATTATTATCGAGTGCTTAGAGTTCTGGGCACATGATATTTGAAACTGATATAAAAAATACCAGAGTTTTGCTTAAGGCATGTTAAGAATCGGAAGAGAACAGCCAGAGTCGGTAGTGCTCTAATGAGATGATCTTCTGAATGTTAACCTGATTCCAACTGTGTTTCACAGTCACACGAACTCCACCTCCACCCAGAACACACAGATCTTTAGGCCTTAAAGGGACAGTACACCTAACAACAATTCACCTTTATCAAAAAGTATATAGATTTTTTGAATGTGCAAACTTAATATTTACTTGCAGATAGTATATAAATAAAACAATAGTAAACTGAAGTGCACTGAAAATGTTCCCTTTTCTGTTTCTTAAGCACATTTTTAAATCAAATTTTGTATTAATCTTTTGCATGCTAACTCCGCCATTGCCAGTCCCAAGCCCGGATGAGAAAGGAGGAGGGTTGGGCATGGGGTAAGCAACCCCACCCCAGAAGCAAACAGCTACAGGAATGCCAAACGGAATAACAGAGATTATTTCCTGGGAGCCAGAAGATCCCCAACATTTCGGGGATGAATGACAAGAGGTGGTGAAAGCCGAAAGAAAGCCACCGATTCGATTCTCTCTACCAGGAGAACCCACATCGGAACATGGAACGTAAGAACCATGTACGAGACAACGCCGGTAGCTGCTGAAATGAAGAACCGATTATGAGTAAAGGCCACGTTATGGAGACACATGGGTTGGGGGAAAAGATAATGATAATGGAGAGAATTGCAGAACTGTGTGTGCAAACAACAATCTGGTCATTGGAGGTAGCGTCTTCCCTCATAAAAGGATTCACAAAAACACCTGGGTATCATCGGACGGTATAACAGAGAATCAGACTGACTATATCTGCATTAGCAAGAAGTTTTGAAGATCTCTCCAAGATGTTAGAGTTAGAAGAGGAGCAGATATGGGGTCCGTCACCCATTTAGTGGTAGCCAGTATGTGACTGAAGCTAAAAAGGAACTGAATGGAAACAACACAATGTAGAGTGAAGTACGATGTCAGTCGCCTAGAGAATAAATAGATTAACTTGCAGTTGAAGCAGAACAGGCAGCACACAGCAGCAACATAAAACAGCTGTATAATACGACTGTCACGAAGTTTGGTTGGTCCGTGTGTGTGACAGACGAGGGCAGACATGATAAATTCAAAAGCAAAGATTTAATAACAACAAAGAAACATTAAAGCAAAACAAAAGCTGTCGAGGCAGCAAAAAAGACTTACACGGGGAAGGAACAAACACGTACAAACATCACATAACATTAACGAGACCTGAATAGAACAAAAAGACAGCAGTATTTAAACACAGAGAAATCGAAGACAAAAGTGAGAACAGGTGTCGAAAAACAGGTGAAACGATCAAACTGATTGGGAGAATCCAAAACCGACAGGACTAAACCAAAATATACAAAGACACGGGGGAGACAGGACAGACGGGGCAGAACGTCACAACGACAAATAAATTGTCTGGGAAATCTAACAAGCTGGAACGACCTGTAAAGGAAAAAAAGGGAAAGGCCATTACAGACCTAACACAGCAGATGGATAGATGGTCTGAACACTTTGAAGAGTTTCCAGTGAAGAGATAAGAAAAGCCATCACCTTGCTGAAAAATTGGAAGACCTCTGGACCTTATGATATACCAGCAGAGGCCTTGAAGGTGGAGTGGAGATGCTATACCTACTGAGATGATCTGGGAAAAGGAAGAGATACCGAATTACTGGAAGGGGGGTTATCTAATGCAAGCTTCCAAAGAAAGGCAAACTCAGTAATTGTAACAATTACAGAGGTTTCACCCTCTTGTCAGTACCATGCAAGGTCTTTAATCGGATGCTTCTAGAGCTGGGGAAAGAAGCCGTCAATGCACATCTACGTGATGAACAAGCTGGCTTTTGGAGGAATCGATCATGCACAGATCAAATCTCAATGCTGCGCATCATAGTCAAGCAGTCCTAGGAGTGGAAGTCGTTGACTATGAGAAGGCGTTCAACAGCGGGGATCGAGAGGACTTATGGAAGCTTCTCTGGCACTACGATATCCCATCCAAGATAGTAAATTTGATTTAGAGCTCGTACGAATGCATGGCCTGCTTTCCACTGAACATTGAAGTATGACAAGGATGTTTACTATCCCCATTCATCTTTCTCATTGCCATTGACTGGATCATGACGACTTCCACTAGTAAAAACAGGAAAGGGATTCAGTTTACCTTGTGGAATCAACTTGATGACCTAGATTGCAGCAGATTTAAAAGAAGACTAATGTGTTGGCAGCCACATAAGCACAGGTTGGACTCATCATCCACAGAGAGAAGAACAAGATACTTAAGACAAACTTCAGCAACACCAACCCAATCACACTGAACGCACATCCTCTGGAGGAAGTACAGTTGTTCCCTTAATTGGGAAGCATTGTTGACCAACAAGGGCATCCAGAGAACGTCTTGGTAACGAATGTAACCCACGGACACGTTACATATGGGAACTCGCCAGAGAGACCAATTGCTTTTGAGCATCAAACAAAAGGCCAATGAATATTGGCGTGCACTTGATTGCGCTCAGGTGCACCTCATCACTACGTGAGTATAAGAGGGCATGAGCGCAGTTCACATGCAGCTTTTCCCTGAAGAGCCGAGTCGGCGTCAGCGCAACCTCAGAGTCGTGAGACGAAAATGTAATGTCTCCGTTCCCTCCGTCAGGGAACGTGGGTTACGTTCATAACCTAGACGTTACCCTTTCAGTCGAATCACTTCAACGTTACATGTGGGAACACACATGGAACAGGCTACGACCCTTGAGGCCGCATTATGCGGAGAGACTCCCCCTCTCGGTGGTCTCGGTGGATTAACCTGACGCGCACCTCTGAGGAACCTGACGATGAGTTGTTGCTTCCCGAGGGACAGCACCCCAACCCGTGGAGGAGGCATCCGTGTTGACCACGACATGCCTGGACACCTGACTCAGGGGTACTCCAACCCGGAGGAAACCAGGGTTGATCCACAGGCTGAATAGGCGGCGACACTGCGGGGAAACACCAATCCGGAGTGTACCATGCCCATTTCGGGACTCGATCGTGTAACCATCGCTGAAGCGGTCTCATATGAAACAAGCCCAGCGGCGTGACCGCAGCTGCAGCTGCCTTATGCTCCAGGAGCCTCTGAAAAAGTTTTGAGAGGAACCGCTGTTTTGTGCCTGAACGTATCTAGACATTTCAGCATGGCCTGCTCGTGCTCGCTGGTGAAGCGGGTAGTAATTTCCACCGAGTCCAGCTCCATACAGAGATAAGAGATCCTCTGCACTGGGGAGAGTTTGCTCTTCTCCCGGTTGACCTGAAGGCCCAGATGGCTGAGGTGCCGAAGCACCAGGTCCCTGTGCATGCACAACTGATCCCGCTGATGGGGGCGTCGAGAAAGCGAGCCTTCTCAGCGTCCGGCACCTGCGCCAGGTTCAGCCAAAGATGTCGCTCCTGGACCACCGTGGTGGACATCACCTGACCAAGGGCTTTCGTCACATGGAGCGCGGAGTTCCTGCATTGCCCCCTGGTTAGGACCACTCTCATGCAGGTGTTTCAACACCTAGGCCTTCTAGACCTGCAGCGTTGCCATCGCGTGCAGGGCGGTAGCAGCCTGTCCAGCGGCATAGTAAGCCTTGCCCACCTGGGCAGACGACAGCTTACATGCTTTGGACGGGAGCCGCCACGACCTGGTCAGCTCTTCGTGCACCTCCGGGAAGTAAGGCACTGGGGGAGAGCGCGGCTGGGCCGCGGCTCTGGATCCCAGAAACCAATCATCCAGCTGCGAAGGGTTGGCGGAAGGTGCATAGAGCACCTCCAAACCAGACATTTCAGCATCCGCCGCGGACGGGGCAGACCTCCCAACGCAGTTTCTGCCTCACCGTCTGACTCACCCTCTGATGCTGCTGAAGACATCTCACCCTCTCGGGGTGCCCTGAAGGACACACTCGGCCCTGTTACAGGGGGGAGGACCACGGGACTACAAGATGCGCTAGAAGTCCGCGGGGCTGTTACACCGGACGGAACATTCTGGACAGTCACTTAAAGGTCCGCCAAGCACCTCGACGCAGGAGTCGTGAACTTGCTACGGTCCATTGACATCACGCGAGAAAGACGCGAGAGGAGCCATCTCACGAATGAGAGGCGAGTTTTCAACGTAGCCATGGTCATCCACTCGCAATGAGCGTATTGACCATCCACGAAAGCTGCCTCAGCGTGTTCTCGGCCCAGACATGTGAGGCAATGATCATGTCCATCCAAAGAGGTGAGGAAACTCCAGTACCCAGAAATGCACGGTCAGATCGACATTCCGGAGAACGTTTTCACCAACCGTGGAAAAATCTGCTCTTTCTCCTTGATTGCCAGGGAAGACCAACTCCGTGCACTCTTTGCTCGCTAGAATGCAATATGACTGGCACAGCCGGCCTTGAAAAAGGCCACCAGCCTGCAGGATCAGCTCACAGCCACCCAGTGAACGCTGTCAGACGAGCAGAGTAGAAGATCGCAGGAACTCTTTTGAATAAGGAATGCTCCTTTCCAACGTCTCCAATCACAAGTCGAAGGGGTCTCCAGCTCAGAACGGCATAGGCTCTGAAGCGAAAAGCTGCATGTGAACTGTGCTCATGCCCTCTTATACTCATGTAGTGATGAGGTGCACCTGAGCGCAATCAAGTGCACGCCAATATTCATTGGCCTTTTGTATAAAGCTCAAAGGCAATTGGTTTCTCTGGCGAGTTCCCATATGTAACGTCTCTGTACCCTCCTTCAGGGAACGTGGGTTATGATCGTAACCTAGCCGCTTGGTTACTGTAACTTTTTATATAACAAAATTATATATATTTTTTTAAATATATAATTTAAATGTTAATTATTTTTTGTGTTGAAATGTTGAAAACAGTGCTGCTTAATATTTTTGTGCAAACCGTGATAGATTTTATTGAGGAATCTGTGATGAATAGAAAGTAAAATAAACAGCATTTATTTAAAAATATAAATGTTGTATAACATTATATAAATGTGTTTTTTGTCACGTATGGTTAATTGAATGCATCCTTACTGAAAAAAAAGAATAGTTAAAGTAATCATTTTATTATTACTTTATTTAAAATCAAGCAGCAGCATATGTTATTCTTAAAATATTATGTTGATCATCACTGGGCCATTAAGACATTTTTATGGGATCATGAGTTAGTGTAAATTACAGCAATTTTTTTTTATGTTTTTTTTTTGTTTTTTTTTTTACATGTTTTTTGTTTAGTTTTGTTTGTTTTTCCAAACCAAGTTGACCATACTTTTGTATTTCTAGGAATTTGTAGTTTAAAAATACATGGAAATTATATAAAAAAAATCCCAAATAATAAATAAATAAAAATGTAAAAAATAAATATGCAATAATACAGTTCAACAAGAAAAATACTAAATACTCAATAAACAAACAAATGCACACAAACCCTAAGTACAATATAACTACAGTAAAGAGTTTTGGTTGGGATGTTGAAGTGATGTCGCACCTTTCAGGAGGATACTTTCTGTCGTCCTCGTCCTCTGTGTCGCTGTGGATGGTAATGATGCTGACAGCAGGGCTGGGCGTGTCAGAGATGATGATGGGCTGGGACGCATCACCGCAGCTGTGCGCTGCTGAAGAAGCTGGCTGCTGGGATGATGTGGGCCTGTGAAAGAAAACTGATTTTAATTGAGCACACAGTACCATATTTTGGAAAGTTTAAATCAACTAATTTATTATGCAATGTTTTGTAATCTATGTAACGCTATCCAGACACTTGTTTGAAATGGTTGCTCATCCTGAGGCTCATCAACAGCATTACCTGGCTTTGCTCTCAGCATGTCGACCCTTCGACCTTTTCACTCTGCTCTGCTGTGTTCGACTGCTGGCTGGCCCTGTGTGGGAGGGCTGTGTGCCCACGTTACGCCCCTGTGCAGAGCCCTGCTGAGTCCCATCGCACTGACCTCCATGTCGACCCCTGGGAAAGTGTATTAAATGAATGCTGTTTTGAGAACTGTAATTGGTAATTAGCTATTTGCAATTCATAAAAATCAGTTTCTTTGCAGCAGCATGTCATATTTTTAATACAGTATAGTTTTACATTTGCTATTTTTTAAATTTAAATACGCATAAATAAAATAACTCAAAGATATAATCTGGTATGATGTTCTAACCTTATTGTCTTGAGAATTATATTCTAAATTTTAATAATAATAAAGGGCTTATTTGACAGTTAAGCAAGGAATAATGCAAAACTTACTTTTATTATTTTAGGAACAGAAATATGTGAAATCTAATTTTTATATGAAAAATATAACATTACATATTAACTATAATTAAATATGCAACCACCACAAAATTTAGTTGTATTAGTAGGAAAAATGATTGCCGTCTGGAGCCCTATTAATAATAATAATAATAATAATAATAATAATATCACAATTGGCATTTAATCATTGTTATATAATAATAACAATTATTATTATTATTCAATTATATATTTCTTTTTTTATTTTGAGCAGACTAATAAAAATAAAAACAAACAATATTTATAAAAGTATTTACTACAATAATTAATATTGCATTAAATCATATTAATTATTGTAACAATTGTACCTGTAATTCATTGTTATATATTAATAATACTACAATTAATGTAGGTTATAATTTTTTTTTATTGAAAACAAAATTACTTTCCTTTCTATTTTGAACTGACTTATAATACTAATACTAAACACAATAACTACAATTAATACCATTAATAAAACCATTAATAATTTTAATATAATAATAATACAATTATATTTACTACAACTACTACTACAATTATTATTATTATTATGAACAAATACACATATAAATAATAAATATATTACAAAAAAATAATAAAAAATAAGTGTAATATTTGGATTTTGTGGTGATAAGTTTGACATGTTTTGTAAGGGTTCACAAAGCAGACTTGAAGGTTGAATGACTCCAGGTTTGCAGCAGAAGCTGAAGTCTAAACTGCTGTGGGGGCATATCTGACCTCCAGCTACTGTTCTGCTGTGTGCTGCTGTCTGAGAGCAGAGAGCTCATGGGTGAGTCGGAGAGCACAGGCTGGCTGGGATTGTGCATGGTCATGCCTGACATCTGCTGCCATGACGAGGGAATGAGGATCTGCTGGGTCCCTGCTGGCCAGCCCTGCTTAAACACATACACAATGACAAGTGAACAAAACCATTTTGTCAGAAAATTCATGTCCAAGCAGGTGAACTGTGGTTCAAACTAAATTATGACAGTACAGATGAGACTGTATCAATAACAGCAAGACTTTTGTATTAGAATAGTGCTGGGCAAGTACAGCATAAATATGAAATACACACACACCACACACACAGACACACATTTTGTCAACAATTGCTTTTCATATAGCTCCCTTTTGCTTTGAATCTTGTTGTAAACAGGCTTTAAAACATTGATGCACTTTGATTGACAGATGCATAATGAGTACATTCAGCTCAGCGACGCTCAGTCTGTCTGCGTTCGATCTCTTCCTGTCCTACAAGCTCTTAAAATCACAGAGCTTCATTAAAACAAAACACAGCGAGAAAGTCAATTTCAATTTTCATCTTAACTATGTTGCTAATTGTAAATCTTTCATGCTTAAAGGGGAAACTGGAGTCAGAAAATCATGATAGAGTGTGAGCAGATCAGCCTTTTTTATAAGAGAGAAGAATAGATTCAAAACATGCAAGAAAACAACTACAATTGCGCAGGGAATTTAACTCAAAGTGATTACCAAAGCAACACAAGTGACGAGTTACGGGTGCCAGTCCATTTATCTGCATAGAGAGGAAATGACTGGTTAGCAGTGGAAGGAAAACAGGAGAATGAGTCAATGGGGAGACATTTGGTGCCACAGGAGTGGGGCTGTGGAAAAAGAAATCATTTGGATTGCATAGAGTCAAGCAGCCATGCTTCACTGGATAGAGCCCAGGGGCTCAGAAGAGATGCAGCACGAGTCCAAGAGAAAAACGCCTTGTTAAATCATGATTGATAGGTGAAGAAAGAAGAAAACTAATCTAAAACAGCCACTTTCCACCATAAAACTCCTAAAGAAATGAGGGCAAATAGCAAATCACATCAATTCATTTGATAGCTTCAAACCACAGCTGCATTCATATCATCACGGAGTAACAGCAACGAGCACACAATTTACATTAGTTATTAGTTACCCTGCGGAAAAAAACAGCTAAACCCAGCTTAGGCTGGATGGCTGGTTTTAGCTGGTCAGCAAGCTGGTTTTAGAGAGGGTTTTGGAAACATTTCCAGCTTGCCAGGCTGGTCTTGACCACCTGGAATGAGCAGCTAAAACCAGCTATTTCCAGATTTCAGAAGGGTAGTATACACAAATGAACATGTGAATGCTTCTATAAATACATACTGTATGTATGTACATTTTTTTGTTACTGTTATTTTTGTGAAGTATATATATATTTACTATTATTTAACAAAAATACTGTTACTATTAAAATATGATTATTTTCTTATTATAAGTAAAAACGTCTCTAGGTTATGAATATAACCCTAGTTCCTTGAAGGAATGAGACGCTGCG
>JAUCNO010001368.1:363218-388534 GCA_032353835.1 Enteromius viviparus | reverse complement strand
ACATATATTAACACACACATATAATATATATATATATATATATATATATATATATATATATACTTATAAATTATTTAATATAATTTAATTTTTTTTGGGGGGAGTCCACTACTAATGAATGAATATATTAACGAATGAAACTAAATTATAATTTATTGATTTTTTAAAAATAAATTTGATAATGAACAATTAAGGTTAGTTTATAAAACTACACAAACAAAAATAATACACTTAATAAAATAACAAAATACAAATAAAATTTTCTCAAGGTTATAATAATCTGAGCACCAGCCCAAAACCGTATGCTTAAGTCTCAAGCTGAGAATAGTAAACATTTATTGCTATCTGAAAGTATTAAATCATCCAAAGTTTGCTGAACTTTATGAATGCTAAGTGAAAAAATAGAACTGCTGGCAGATTCTGTGTGGGTCTGGATATGAGGAAAATCTTGATCATAAGCTTTGTTTTAAAAGGAGAACTATGAAATGTTTCGTATCCAGTAACCACGGAAACAAAACGCCAAAAAGGGAAGTTGAGCAAACAATGGTGTTCAAAGCGCAAAGCTCTGAGAGAGGGAAATGATTAACAGAGGAAGTGATGACAAACAGGAGAGGTGCATTTAGTCATAAAAAGCAGAGAATATCCATAAAGTATTGCGACAGTGTGACTATTGCGCTTTCAAGCATTTAATGCGATTAGCTAATTAAGTGATAAAATCCAAACATAATGGGGCGACTCCCATCGATGAACCGATAAAACGGAATCAATGTCGAATGCAGAATCCGTCGCGTTTCACTGACGCACGCATCAAAGGATCAGGCATGCAGCGAGAGAGAGACAGACGGCTTTGATGACTGTCACAGGGAGAGATAGCGAGACAGAACTGAGCGTACCTGTCACAGTGACTGCATTTAAATGGCTTTGCACCGGTGTGCTTCCTGAAGTGTCGGGTTAGCTCGTCGCTCCTCGCAAAGCGCCACTCGCAGCCTTCCCATGAACACCTGTACGGCTTCTCACCTGTAAATAAAAACACAAACACCTTTTAGCTGGCAGGTTTCGGCTGGGAAACATTCACAAGTCTGAAAGGAATGTGGAACAGCGTGCTCGCTAATGCTCTCAAAAATGCATCTGTAAACAGGACGCATGTTTATGCATCAGGTCACGCAGTCTGCGAGACGAGTCTTAACTTTAATAAGATCCCTCAAGCTCTCAAGGATTGCGGGAATGCACGGTATGCCAAAAGTCTGTCTCGGTGCTGTGTGCGCATAAACAGTGCGCCGAACAATGCACGTCACACGGAGCCTGTTTTGAATGCGATGGGGCCCTTTAAAAAAAGGGGCCACCCAGATCCCCATTCAAAAGCCTGGTTCTTTCCCATGACGAAACCAAAACTGTTTTGGTAGAACAGGTTGTTTTCACCCTGCCCCCTCCTCGACCCCCCCCCCCTTCCTGTCCACGGCTGCATTCCAAACAGATTAGGTCACCGTTTAGGCGTGCAGTCATGCGAGGCAAATATTCACAGAGTGACATTAGCCTTGCAGCGGAGGACAGCATGTGTGAACTCAACTCCATTACACAACTTCACAGGAGACGTGAAACCAGTTCCGCTTTCTGTTTTAGTAGAACTACAATGTAGAGCGACGTCACAGGAAGGTTCTTACCTGTGTGAGTCCGTTGATGTGCTTTTAAGTGAGAACTCTTCGTGTAAACCTTCCGGCAGCCGTTGAAGTGACACCTGTGCACTCTCCTCCTGCCGTCCGGAGAGGTGTCCCCTCCTGCAGAGGCCTTATCCGAGGCCTTCCCCAGTCCGTTTTGCCGGATCTTCACCGGCACGTGCAAGTCAGTCTGCGTGGAGCCCCAGACCTGCGGGACGCCGGGTTCCTGGGGCGTCTCTGGCGAGGACGGAGGCGTGCTGATGATAGAGGAACTCAAGTGATGCGCTGATTCGGTCAGAACCGAGCCCAGCGGGTTGGAGGTAAAGATGTGAGTGGGCGAGAGCTCCTCCGAACTGTCAGACGCCTCGCTGCTGGCATCGGAATTCATGCTGTTGGTTTCTAATATTTGGCAGTCCTGATTGTCGTCCTCCTTGACACTGGGAAGGTTGCCGTTCCCATCTCCCTTATCTCCACAAGCCAAGATGAGCTTGCTCCAGAGATCCTCCTGGCCCTCGAACTTGAGGTCCGATGCCGAGACGTATGGCTCACTCTGCAAATATCTCTCCAGCTCCAAACAGGTCTGATTGAAAAAAAGAAAACACAATGTTAGAATGCGCATGGCCAATTCATTGAGTTTCCTTTAATGCTAACACATAGCTGCCAAGGGTTAGTTAAGGTTAACCACACGCTGCACTTTCACACATTTTCCGCCGAAACGTGTAAAACTATATAATGTTGAAACATTACAGAGTATGTAAGAGCAGTAAAATCCAAATTTCAGGTTTAAATGGCTTTGAGAGCTGTATATTGTCTTCTGGAACAGTTATCCCCTAGTGAGTCATGCAGACGTTTCAGAGTCCTTTTAAGGAAGCAACAGAACTTCCTCGGTCGAGTTTCCTCATTCAAAAAGCCTGCGTACATCTGGTCGCATTTTAAACCGATTTCTAATGCGTATTAAGTGTGAACGTACTACATTTGAGTGCTGAAGTATTTAGGTAAACACTTCAAACTGTGTTTTTCCGCTCGAAGTGAGCAATTAGTTGCGCGGTTTAGCTCTGCACATCCTCGATAACCACGACGATGTTTATCGCGCAGAATATGGCCTGGAGAATCTCAAGTTAATTATTTTACAGACTCTCCATGAGGAAAAATATTTGTTCCTGAAAGCGATGATTCAGACTTTTCATGTATTCAACATTATTCCATTTCCACGAAATGTTGAGCAGGCTGACCGTGTAAGTCACCATTCACTTGCGTTGTATGGAAAAAGATGCAATGTAAGTGAACGGTGACTGAGGCTGTCAGTCGCAAACATCCTGCCAAACATTTTTTTTAATTCGTTTTCCACAACATAAATGGGTATTAAACAGCATTATGGCGAGGAAATGACAGGAGCACTATATTTAACAGCATATACTGAGGAAAATAAGCAACTAGATGCAAACGCATGTTTAAATGCCAAGCGATACATTCACATGGCACCATGCCAGAATCCCAAAAAGCCTGAGGGAAACTACCTGGATACATTTCAGGAGAAACATCCATGCCAAGAATACGACTGCAACAGTTCGATCACAAGAATATCAGTACCTGCTATGACAGTTAATAAGCACCTCCTATAAACCCCGTTATGTGACAGAACATGTGCTGCAGACTGTCAAATCAACCAGTCTACGTTTGAGTAGGGAAAGCACAAGAAAAATAAAAGCTGAATTATGTTCCTCATTATATCGTGCTTTTTTACGGTTTGCAACGCAATAGAGATCTGACTCGCCAGCCGCGACTCTTGAAAAACTATGAAATACTCTGCATGCCAAAGCAAGTTTAATAACGCAGACATACAGACACATTCTATTTACGCTGACTGACAGCATTTACCGCGCAACCATGTAACCGATTCAAATACGTCACTTAGAATGTTACACTGTTTCATTCAGCGCAGCGCTTCGCGGGATTAAACAACCATTCGTTTCCAGTTTAAAAACAGCGAAGTCGAGCCACAAGATCTCCGTTCGCCAAACACAGCGGAAGTTTTCTCCATTTCACTTTAAAAATTGTTACCTGTTGCCAGTACTCTTCAAGCGATGGCAATGCAGAGAAATAGCCAGTGTCATGGACGATCTGAAGTTCCTGAAATATGCTGCACATTGGTAGAACATCCATTGCAATCCCACGTTTCAGGCAATAAAAGACAGACAAATATGTGTATCTTGACGAATCGAAGATAAAGTGTGACACGCAAGCGTCCTCTTCGTGCAATAGCAACGCAGTGCAGCCGTCGCTTTGCTCAGAGTCCGCTAGTCCGTCTGTTGAGATCACTCTGTATTTGCAAACACTGAACTCACGCAAGGCGCTGCGCTCTGTCAACTTCCCCTATTCAAACCTTGTAGCCTGCCTACTCCCTCGTGATAGCGTGACGTTCCCTCACAGCGCGCCCAATCAGACGCGAACAGGTTGCGCGGGCGTATATGATATCACTTTAAGCCAATCGCAGCGGCGTGCGGAAATAAGACCTTCCTCCTAGAGCTCTGATTGGTCTATTCAAGTGAACGGACCTGCGCGTTGATTGGACGATATTTTTAGAAGCGTATATAAAGGCTCTGTGCTCGAACCACTCATTTCTGTTTCTTGACGACGGAGTGTCGCACGCGCCTCTGTTTGGCCAGTGCGAGCGCTGTGTGCAATCGGTTGCTTCTTCTGGAGAACTTTAGTGTGTTGAAATAGGTTCCTTTTCCATCTTACATGCTTTTAGCTCTCTTGAGTAACTCGTACAAACAAAAGCAAGGCTTGGAGTGCATTTTTTAAATACCACAAATAAAAACGTCCCTAATACTTGACAGATATCAGTGAAGCCAGTGTTTCATATTGCAATGAAATTGTCCTGTAGGCCTTAAACACTGGGAAAGAATCTCTGAACAGCACACAACTTTATTAAGCAACTAGAAAATGTAGCCAAAATAAACTGTGTGTATGCCAGGCATAATGTTGGCTTACATGTTTTTTTTTTTTTCTTAAAAGTGAAATTAATATTTATATTTGTCTTTGATGATTGATTACTCAGATGTTCCGGGTGCCATGGCAGACAAGCATATATATCTTAAATGCACTTTAATTAGAAATGATAGAAAATTGAGTTGCAGTCTATTCTTAATTATGAAAACATGTTAATTAATGTCTTTTAAATTACATATCACATTATGGCGCTCTTCTGAGTGTCATGTGCCAGCCAAGCAGCTGCCTTTGAAACGAACAAGAATCCTAACAGATAGCTTTATCCAGACATTATAGTGTAGACCACACTTTAAGGTACTTGTGCTCCATTTGTAGTAGGAGGATACATTGAATAATCAAAGAAATAAGCCTTTTCTCAATTGAAATCACTTGTGTTGCTGTAGCAGTAGATAAAAAAAGTGAAATTTGTCAGAATGACTCATACGTGAAGGACGTGGTTACTCTGGTAAATCAACACAGCCTAGTGATCACAGCACTGCCCAGTTGACTTGTGTCCACTCTTTAAATAGCCACTTGTTTGGGGTCTGTCTGGGCTAAGCAAGAGGTGCATGATGAACCTAATCTGCTGGTTTAGTTACTCAGGTTGAATTTCTGATTTAGTAGGCCAAATGTGGCAATGGGTTCAAGTTTAAAAATACTTTAACTGCGATTAAAAAAAAAGTATCTGATATTTAATACAGGATACATTGAATCAAAACGTCAGGGCTATGTTCCTAGTAATAGTGTTATATGTTAATACTGCTCAGTAAAAAAAAAAATGAGAAAAACATTTCACACTGCAAAACATTTGTCACATGAACTCATTACCCAATTTTGTGTAAAATTCATGCCATTACATTCACATAATATATTGATATATAATATATTAAAATAAAATAATACTCTAGAGATAGTTACCAAAATAAGTTTTATGGTTTACACATAAATGGAAATTTGGGCATGTTAAGCATACAGTTTGCACACTGTACACTGTATACTCCTGAAGCAAGAAGAGTATTATAGTATGTGACATTTGTAGGGATTCATTTATTTTACCTTGGTTTGAATAAAGTCACATTTTACAGAGTGAATCATTGGATTTAAGATGTGGATGTGTAGTTCAGTATAAAACAAATCAAAAGGAGTAACTGTCATGCACAGATTCCACTCTAGCATTCTTTATTCAGAGTTTTGCTCAAACCGAACCGTGCATAGACAAATGTACATATATAGTCCATATGTCCAATTGATTGATAATTGTTTGGGATGATTAGATTTTTCAACATCTGATTTATTCTGTACAAGGTCTATTGCTTCTTTTTTAACACTAGCGATTCACAAAGTAATCACTTAATCTTCCGGAATGGCTCTGAAATTGAGAGATAGCGCTTTTATCGCTTGCATAAGACATGCGGGTAAAGTTAATTTACACGCCGATCCAGCCTCCCGTCCTCTGAATTCAGTAGAGATGTTACAAACAACATTTCCAGAACAGAGTTCCATTGTCCAGAGCCACAGTATAGTCTGGTGCTAACCTCTGGAGAACTGAGTCCCCATTGTAGATCTCAGCTGGGGCCATATTTGTAACTCGTAGCATCTGATTCAGTCATATGGTGGTGTCTTTGGAGCTGCAGCGCCTGGCCATGATAGTCATTCGAAGGAATTTTTGAGCTGCTTGTCATAGGGGAAGTGGTGCAACTGTTAATCATTGTCAAAGGTCAGACATTCCGGACAATGGCTTTGTCCAGCCTGCTTTAGAACTGAAAGAGTGCCATTGAGGACAGTGTTTCACTCTGGACCTCAGCGTCTGTCCTTTTAAACCCATTGAAATTCAACAATGAGTTGCCGTTTAAGAGTGTGTCTTAATGTCATGCTTTACTCCGCCTTGTGTTAAGCTGATCTGAGCATTTGAGTTGTCAAAACTGAGCGAGAGTACCCAATGTGGATTGAACAAGAGCACGTGGCTATGGACTACTGAACCAAACGACAACTCGGCTGCAATGTTGTGTGACAACAAAGCAATCCACAATGGAAAGTTGCCACTCGATGCTCCTTTCAACTCTATTCATATCGCCAGAATGCATTATCCAGCGGGATGTTTCATTAAGGAAGTGTCCAGAAAATACTCTGCGGTGGGCCCTGGCAGGCTTTATCTCTTTTAGCAAGGTTCTAAACTCTATCATCATTATGCAACCCTCCCTGCACAGTAGCCACAGGAAAGAGCAATTACACACAGGGTCCATTTTAATACATCAATGTCACTACAATCAGTAAGTTGTTGCAGGTTGTTCTTTTTCCCTTCTAAACGATGCACCATATAGAGGGCCATTTATCCCGTGAGTACCCATCCCTTGATGCGTACGAAAACAATTATTGGCCGTTCTTTTCAGGATAAGTTGATCCTGTGAGCAGCGCGCACACTTGGGTCAGCGGGCAGAGGATAGCCGGAAACTAGTCGCTATGCAAATAGACTGAGACACTAATTAGCCTTAATACAGCGCAGACATGGAACAGGCCAAGCATTTCCAATTGGATTTGCTGAAGCGAGGAAACGCACACCAATAGCTGTGTTTTATTAAAACTGGACGTGTGCCAAACCTGTTCGTTCTTTCCCCCGAGTCCCCAAAGTGACAGCAATACCATCAATGGCTGTTTTGTTCATGCTTACTAAAAAAAAATATTGCGAGTCTGTTTGTTCTCACCTTATGTGGCTATATGAAAGCACACTTATATGCAATTCATTCGGTGTTCATGTTCCTCAATGACTTATTTAACGCATTTTGTGTAGCAATTACCAATTTGAGTGGCCAATAACTTGGCAAACTTGCGAAAAAGCCAATTGTGATCCAGCAAATCATCCCTAAACAATTTATTTTACCAGGTGCGTGTAATTGAGATGCATCGCTTTTCATAAGGACTTTGAGCGATTGCTAAGGCATTAATAAAATGAGTATAAATTGATTGATTGGGAATCAGTGCAGTGACATCAATCTTTGGCCGCTAAAAAAGCAGGAGAGAGAGAAAAAAGGAGAAATCAATATTCTTTCTAATGCACCATGTCATAAATCAGAATCGTCTTACTGTATGCGGTACCTGGCGACGCAAAAGTGATCATTGGCTTCATTAGTCTTTACACATGGTCTGTCTCTGTTTGCTCAGTCTTGTGGACGCTTCATTGAAATTCAGCCAAGGGTGGCATTAAACGATCGGTGTGTGTCTCTCTTCAGCTCTGTGTGTATTGACGGGTAGAGAAGTCGGTCACCGTGCAGCTGGCACTTGACCTTGCAGAGTGCACTGAAGGGTTCTTTTATAAAATAAATATACATACACACACATCGTGAATATTATGATGTCAATTACCTTTTTACAAGACCACACAATTGATAAAGACCAATGCTAAATTGCAATTGCACATAATCAATAGCATTTCGGATTTAATCCTCATTAATGTGCTGCTAGTGTTAAGAATTTTGATTGATTTCCATAATTCTAGACTTTTTTTAAATGACCTGGATTAACAATTTGTTTTCAGTATCCTTAATACAAATGTTTTTTTTTTAGGTTAATCGTGACATTTCCCTTTTGTCCAGATCTATTCAAAAATTCAATATAATGCACACTATTTTGCTATGAATTTGATTTATTGTTTATTAATGTTATCCACAATATCAAAGTCATGTAGTGTGCTCAGTATGTGAAAAACAATGTGAAAGCTGTGTGAGATGACTTTATTTATTTATTTATTTATTTTTTTATGACAATGCAAGGATAGTTTGGGTTGCCAAATGTCATGCAGTTCAACTACCCACAAAATGTTCATATTATTAATAACATATATATATATATATATATATTTATATTTTATACGTAAAGTAAATATAATTTAGTAAAAATATTTGGAAGTACTTGCAGTGCATGAACACATTTATACTGGAATATTTATATTTGCAAGTACATATTGTCCTCATAAATAGAAAACAAAATTTTGAGTTGCTTTTTCCATCAAACCTCATAATAGTAAACAATTCAGTACTTCTCAGTTAAAATTATTATTATTATTTTTTTTTTTTCTGATATCAGAAACTCATTGCACAAACGTTTGGCATTGCATTATAAAATAAGGAAATAACTACCATCTAAAAATAGGGCATCTAAAAACCACATCAAATGCGCCCAAGCGGTATATTGATGGGGGTGGCATTCGCCTAATTGAAACTCTGAAGGAAGATCTTAAATGTGCTGGAAAATTTAAAGGCCAGCTGAATGGTCATTGTTTCACAGTGTGAAGCATTCTGTGGCTGAGGGTTGTTTTCCCCTGTGATTTGATATGCTAAAAGCTGCTACCATTATTCCACGACAAGGAATGTTAAGTATTTTATGTTTTTTTCACTGGAACTCTGTGGGAAAATTGCCTCTCTTCTTTTTTTCAGAAGGGGGTTGGGCGTTTATCTGGTACAAAATGTAAACAGAAGCCCAACCCTCTGATTACAGGCTTGGGTGAATGAATACATGATGCTTTTAGAGAGTAGAGCATGTAGACCCTGTATCGGGTTACCTTGACCATTAATGACATGGATAGACTGTGAATCAGTCCTGAACTTTCACAAGCTCAGTGTGAAAGTGGGAGGCAAAAACATGCTTTTCCCACACCCGATTTTCAGTTGTGCTAAGCCAGCATTCGTTGTCGTTTGGGCTACAGACGTAAATGATTACTTAAATTACGCATCACTTTCGAAGTCATGATAGCTTACATTTTCACCTGGTGTACTATAAAATGAACATTAAAATCACATAATCGTGCGCTGAAGGAGCCATATCTACAGACCAGAATATTATGGAGATTTAAGCTGAGCTTTTTTAGACAGAAAACCCTAACTGACTGCATCTAGAACACCTTATCAACTGCACAAGGATACCATGGCATCTTTGCATCAAATCATGTTGTTGTTTTTTTTAACATTTCACTGTTTATGTCTTGCTTTTATTAATTATAAAAATGCACTGCAACTCAGAGCTACCTAACACTCAGAGAAACTCAAATACCACTCATTTTTTCTTCAGTAAATGCAAAATTGCATGTGGAGAATGAAAACTGAGAGACATTTGCAAAGCATCCATGGCTTGACTCACTACATGACTTTAGTTGTGCTTAAGCTGTGTATTCTGTGCATATTAACAGTGGGTCACCCTACTGTCTTACTGACTGGGGCAAATAAAAGAAAATCTCTTTTGTCCTCCACTAAAATCTGATACAGAGCCAAGGCTCACAAGGTGGAGTGGATGTCAGCCGCCCTCCCCCGTCACCTCTTCCAGTCTGTCCAGCCCATCAGGGACGCTGATCTCTGGCAGTCAGGTCAGTGCCCAGGAGGTCCGTGTTCCTCTCTCTGCAACACAATGCGTCTCCCTGTCTTATCTCTTATCTTAGCTCCACATCTAATGTGTATCACTGAGTTTCAGTGTAGCAGACCCCACACATGCTTGTTGGTAAAGAGCAGAGAAAAGAATTAGAAAGCAACTATGCGGTGCGAGGCTATTTATTTTATTTTATTTTTAAATTTAATTAAATGTAATTAAATTAAAATTTCATTTTATGTTATTTTATTTTATTATTGAATTTAATTAAATGTAATTATTTAATTTAATTTAATTTAATTTTAAAATGTAATTAAATGTAATTAAATTAAATTTTCATTTTATGTTATTTTATTTTATTATTGAATTTAATTAAATGTAATTATTTCATTTCATTTAATTTTATTTAATTTTATTTTAAAATTTAATTAAATGTAATTAAATTAAAATTTCATTTTATGTTATTTTATTTTAATATTGAATTTAATTAAATGTAATTATTTAATTTAATTTAATTTAATTTTATGCAGTAGTTCACTTTTATAGTTTCCTGCCAGTCAAGAAGATTATTTATTCAAATAAAAGTATTTACATTTTATTTTAAATGATCAAATATAATAGCACATTAGATTGATTTCTGAGGGATCACGCTACACTGATTGGTTATACCAAAATGTAGCTTTGCCACCACAGGAATAAATACCAATTAAAAATATATTTAAAAAGAAAGCAGTTATTTAAATCGTAATAATGTTTAACACTTTTACTGTGTTATTTACATTTGCTGAATTTTTAATAGAAGATGTAAGTTGTCGATGTGACTTGATAAGATTGGAGGTATTTATTGTGCTGGAAGTGTTGTAGAAATTTAACATTTCACCCTTAAATTGAATAATTGAACTACAGATCTGTGAATAATGTACCATATTATTGCACACATGCTCATTATAATGTAGTTCAGGATGTGTGCGCAAAATGCAACAACCCGTGACGAAACATGTCAGACAGAAAAGACTAAATAGACTCATAATCTACAATCGCACTCTTTTTGCCTCATTAGTAGGCCACTTTTTATTAGCACATTATCACATTTTGTAAATGCATCGCAATAACACACATTCATCTTATCTGTTCAATGTACTCCTCGTGTGCATTCACTCAGTTTTGGATGGGTGAAACACGCAAATTAATAATTCTGTCACCATGGCAACGTAGCTTCCAAATCCACGGAGTGAGGCAGAATTAGGAATAATGACAGGAAACAGAATGAAAATGAGATTTTGGAGCGAGTTGGATTTGTATTAACATGGCCAGTAATTTAACCAATCATGATAAGACATTCAAAAGGGATTTTGAGGCCCTTTGTCATGGTAACAATAGCAACAGTGAGTACACACATAGAGCAGTTGAAATAGTGAATACTAAATGACTAACTCCACGTCTGCACTCCCATGGGGCTTTCTAATCAAGGAAAGTTTCTTTTTTGATACTTTCAGTATGACTTGCACAGCTTGTCTAGCCCTGTTAGGACAGTGCGACATATCGAACGGTGCTTTCCTTTTAAAACTATAAGAATGATGTGCAGGCTGCGTCTTGTTTTAGGCTGTGCCTTATTGTATCCACTGGGATTTTACAGGAATAAAAAAAATTAATTACAACGAATGGGACAGAATCTTTAAAAACTTAGCACAACAGCAGATTCATTAACAAACCGTTCAAATTGGTTTTCTAAACAGAATTATTGATTCTTGTATCTGTGCAACTAAAAAGTGTTTACCGTGTAAGTGTGGTAAAAACGTGGCACGTTTGGTTTCACCTAAGCATGTGAAGCCTCTGGCCTGAGGTTGTGGTTGTCACGTACGTCATGATTGAAGGTTACCTCCAACTCTGAGCGTGTGTTGACTCTGTGTTTTGTTTTCTGTTTGTACATTCAAAACCACACACATGATATCATCCTCTTATGGACTTTAGACTATGATATCATATGTTTGAGCAATGTGTCATCGACAGTTTCCTGCACTGCTCCCATCTTCCCATCACACCGGTTATGTCATTTTCCCATGACTAAGGCATTCTCTGACTGGATTGTTTTACCTTGGCCGGGTCAGCACACTCAGAGACGGATCAGAGTTGTTTTGCAAACACCTGTGCATGATCTTATTGGCCGGGGATTCAGGTGTGACTGTTGACTCACCAGAGACTGCATGAGACGGTGTCCATTTAATAGAAACATGTTTAACAGTGCGCTTTATAGAGGATTGGCAAAGACATAGCTAGTAAAATAGTATATAGCTTTAGTATAAACCGTGAAGCTAGTGCGGCAAGAGTGTGTAAAACTGCAAAAGTAGACTGTATATCATAATTCACTGCCCTAGAATCCCGTGAACAAGTCAAATGAGGCATTTCATTGTGGTCCCATAATTTTCTTCGCAATTGTAACAGCATTATTTAAAAGCATTCCACCTCACAAAGTAAAGCACAATTTGTACTGGTATTGTAAAAGCACTTGTTGCTTTAAAAGTTTGGTAAGACTGGTTAAAATCTCACTAGTCCCCACTGAAATGTGAGTATCATTAGATCCCTCTCTTTCTCTATTTCTCTGTGTAAACACCTGAGAATGACTAACCCATATCTCATGACCGCCCTGCAGTGCTGCGAGCGCTGTGTCCTGCATTCTCCAGGAAATGAGGCATGATGCGTGCCATCACCCAGACACAACCCCTCAGGAACCAGGAGCACAGATATAAAACAGACTGTTAGCTTAACACACAGCATAGCTGGGTCACAAGGAAAGGGTCAGCTTTCATAGGATCTTAAGTGTAATTGACTTCATGTTGAGGATGCATCTCTGTTATTTCCTCTAGTTTGGTTGAACTGCTGGTTTGTTTACCATTAAATTTCATATGCAAACATTGTTTGCAGTAATGCTTAATAAATGTTAGAGTGTGCTAGCCGGTGTGTGTGAGTTCAAAAGTGTTTATCTCTAAGTAGCTGATATTCTGGTGCCTAGAAATGATTTTCTTTCCTCTTGAATTAGTCTATGAGAATAATTGCAGTTATTAGCTATTAGCCACCAGACTAAAATCACAAGTTAGATCATATGTCGAAGACACAAGCGGAAAACATATAATCCCATTGTGTTGTGGGCATACCGCGTTCGAATCCTTACTTGAGGACCTTTACTGATCCACCTTGTCTTCGCTTCCTGGCGCATCTACATTATCATTTTAATAAATGTAAAATGCCCAAAATAAATATTGATATTGAAAACATTTGGCCTAAGTGTGAGTATTGCCATAGCAAATACCACTAATTATAGCAGTTTGCAAACAAGAATTTAACCCTGCTCCTGGGAATCCATTGTCTTGCAGAGTTTAGCTAGAATCCTAATTAAACATGGCTAAACCAGCTAATCAAGGTTTTTAAGATGACCTAAAAATTCACAGACAGTGGGGAAAGAAAACAGCAAAAGGGGTCCCAAGGAACAGGGTTAAAAACCTAAGTGCCAAAATATAGTATTCCAGATACGTTCATTAAAGAAGCAAAAAGTAAACTTAACATCTAAGGGAAAAAAAGATCTCTGTATTTTGATGCTACAGTGGTACACATCATAGGGGTCACACGTAAGTTTACTCTAAATAAATCTTGACGGCACGTTGACCGACATTGAGCGTAAAACCTATTTTCATTCTGGAGACACTTTACCAGTCCTCATCGTTCAAGGTACTGACAACTTACTGTGACAGAGCTCTAGCCATGATGAGTGGCAGACAGGAGACTGCTGGAGACTATCGCCTATGCCCCAGAGAGCTGCCAGACACGGCTTCCTATCAAGCAGGCCGGAAGGAAGCCGAGTGTGTCAACACAGCGCTGCACACCTCACTCATCCAAGCGCTAATGGATGAAGACGCCGCAGCTGTCCTCAGAGAGGGAAAAAGAGGAAAACACATAGTGAACATTAAACTCAGTTTCCCAGCAGGCCTAGTTTTTTCTGCTCCAAAACAACAACAAGTACGACAACAACACAAATCATTACTGACAGACAGATACCCAGGTGAGTTCTAATAGGAATCAACCACTTGTTGTTAACCTCTACAGTCACCTGAAATGACTTTGGGGTGAAGACAGCATCTGAAGGATTTTAGGCTAGCGTTCCGGCTGAAGAGACATCATGGCTTTCTCAAAGTAGATAAGCTGAGGCGATTCCGGTTACAGCTTGTGCAACTTTCAGTAGTTAGCCGATAAACATTAGAGATGCTGACAATTTTGTTCCTTCTATCACTTTCCAGATGATGTCATTGCTGTATGGGACTAGCAATACTGTTAAACACCAGACGGACTACAGAAATGGAAGGATAAAGAATCCAATAATCAAGTGTCAGGGTGATCAGTAAATCAAGCTTTACCAGCATGGAATTTTCTGACAAAGACTTGTCGGCTTTGGATTGGCTTCCCTTGTGTGACTTAATTAGCGGCACAGGCCAAGCTCAATGAAGCAGCTCTCTGGGACTTTCTGAGTGGAGGTGCGAAAATCTGGGTCAGTGGGGCTGGGAGAACGCGGAGGTTTTCATGCCAGGGGTCTGAGCTTCCTCTCGCACTCTCGCACTATCAACCACAGACAGACTCCACGATAAGACAGGGGCAAACCTTGGCCCTGGTTACTGCAGCTGGCCGGCTCAGTTAGCATTCCCATCAATTCCCTCTAATCCTAGTATTTAACTCTGTCCCCTGCCCAACCAAACCAGAGACCAGCCACATTCCTCTGCTGGCACACCAGGGTACTATATTTGAACCGCGAGCAACTCCTGCAATGGCCTAGCAACAATTTGCACACTTGCATCGGCACGACCAAAGTCCCATCCTCCCGACGAGGCCATGCAAAGGAATGGTGCTAATTACATGCCGCCCTTTTTGTTTTTCGGGCCACCTCTTGTTCATTCTGCCACTCCACCATTCACAGTTTATCTTTACACTTTTAGTTTTATACATAAGCTGGGGTTCGCTCCCATTAACTGCCCCCTGCTTCAATAAAGCTGCAGCTTTCCCTCAGAAAACCCCATCATGTGTAGCACAGGTTACAGCCTGAAAGAGATCCATCACCTGTTGATCCCATGTGCCTCGCAACAAGGGCCATTTCTGACTAGGCAGTTATTAGCGACACAGTCGATGCAAGGTAATTAATCACAATACAGCGTCGCAACATTTGTTCCGAATGGTTCCCCATCAACGGAGAAGCCATTTTCTCTCATTCCCAAGGTCAGATGGATGAGATGGCCCTCCGTGCCACTGGAACCTGACAACAGGGTGCTGCAATTACCGCTGTCCTTGATATTTAATGGGGAATGAGTGCAGTAACCTTTAGTGTTTGCTTGTGAGACCCCCCTTCTCGCCCGCTTTCCCCTCCTCTGACTCTCTCTCTCTTCCGTGGGGTGGTCAGAAAACAGAAGGATCACTTTGGAAAGACATGTGAAGTGTGTTTGCGTGCCAGGCGGTGCCGTGGGAGCAAGGGAGTGTGTATGCACACACACATACACTCGCAGACGCTGCCAAATGGAAGCATGTCAATGCTGTTTGGGTTGACAAGGGACTTACTTGTGGGCCAGAGGGTAGAAAGAAGTGCAAAAGTAAAAATAGTCACTCTCCTCTGCTAACTCTGGACTAGTGATGCAAAGAATTTGACACAATTTCCATCTAATTGTGAATGGTAAGGTCAGTGTACATCACAGTCTACTAGAGACTTGAAGTGTACTTGAAATAAAGTGCCATAATGTTACTATGGTCATGTGGACACTACTATTGGTACAGTGAAGAAATTATTTCAGTTAATACAGAAGCATATTTTAAATCCTATCAGATTATGAATATTAATTACTTTAGGTGATGTAACTTGATGTAACAGAAGTAGACCTAACTGTTTTGCTGAGGAACAGGTAAGTGGGCGGTTAGCTGGGTCTTCTGCTTCGTCATTTTATGTGATTGGATACCATTTAAAATCTAATGCTTTTCTTAAAATATAATGTTTTTTTAATAATGTAACATTCATGCATTGATACTGCAGTTTTTGTAAGGATAGTTGAATTTGTTTTTTCATAATTTGTTAATGTTGACTGTGACATTGTATTTCTGTCGAGTAATACATTTAAATTTATGTAGTTAATTTTACAATTTGGGCATCTGACAAGCACATATGCACACAATATAATGCACTTTGTGTTTTTGACGCTGATTAAAACACAGCTAACAGCTAATTAACGTTCATGAACCCAATCAGAAGCGATTGTTTCGCACACCGCCGGTGTTTAGGCAATGTAATGACAATGACAAATGACAATTTACTCAGTCCCTAGGTGAAGGAGAAAAACTCCACACCATCTTCGGTCTGCATACCTTCAGAGTTAAAATTGAGAGTCAAATGCTTGGAGAATATTGTCTGTCATCACCTCTCTCAGTCAAATGGACACCATGTGCAATGTAAGTATTACAGAAAAGCTTCTCCGTGTAGTTGCTTTTCTCCTGCACTAAATTCTAAGTTGGAACCGAGCCACAGTATGCAGCATGTTTGACAGCTTTAAAAATCCATCCCTCATTTTTGTACCTCTCCAGAGTGCTCTGCAAAAGACAGGTAAGAAAAACTCCCTTGACATCCTGCAGAAATGAGAAGTGCCTTATGTAAAAATGTCTTCTCTTCTCTCATCACCATATGCTGTCAGTGTTTACTTTAGCATGTTTTCTCTGAATCCACAGGCATGAACATACGAAGATAGAGAATGATGATCAATGTTCCCAACATTCCTGGTCATCATTGTCGTCATGCTCCACTGTGAACATACAGCCACGCAATTAATAATGTCAAACACGTATGTCTTATCTTTCTCACGCCATGTCAGTCAGGTAGCCATCACAAGCAGGAATGTTTTACGATAAGGCCTCTGTTTGATGTACATCGCATGCCCAGGACTGGATGAAATGTGCTTGATAGAAATTGTGTTGAAGCATGCCAGTGGTCACAAAATTGTTTTCACACTGCAACCGTACAAACGTGTCCTGAAATATCTAAAAAGTAAAATTAATTTGGATTTTTAGACCACATTAGTATGTGGCTTAGTTTTCAACTAAATGTTTTTTTTAAAGACCCTTTTCTGCTTGTCTGAACAAAGCCATGCTTCTTTACAAGATTATATCAGGCAATTTTGTTAAAAATTATAATAAAACAGTAATTATCATTTGAAATGGCACAACCAGATGTGAAGGGAATGCTACATTCAATTGAAATCAATGACTCCTTATCCATTTTACTATCTCTTGGTATTCTGCTCACTGCTTTTGTTCTGAACACCAGGACAGAATCTATTGAAAATTATACCGAAATCCTGCTTCTGAACAATGATCAAGGCCAACCATATTGTTAATGCTCTATCTACATCCTCAGCCATTGTATGTTGACTTGGTTCTTGAATGCAACATTTGATTCTCTGCGATAAACTTTTGACCTCGGCATGTTTTAACTGAAAGGCTGCTTGACCTCTGAGTGTCTAAGAAACATGACATTGAAAGATGTCAACATTTGGGAGCTTCGAGAGCAGAAACATCAGGTGTTGCAATCTGAAAAAAAAAAATTAAATAACTGTTATATCTAAATCCGGGATTAGTTTTCAGGACAAATGTCTGTAAAGTAATTGTTACTGTGGACATGTAATATTTATTTATCAGTTTGCACTGGATCAGCAATGTCTGAAGAATACACAAATGGGCATCTGCTACAATTGCGCACTATATATATATATATATCTGGTCCATTGCAAAATATGAAATGTGACTGCACAAAAATCCTTCATAAATCCATATGCTACAGAAAAAAATCCCCCTTTGAAGTGCCTCTTGTAATATACAGGTCTTCTTATTAGTCAGTGTCCACTTGATGATACCTACAGGCCTGGCCTGGCCAAGGAGAGTTTTTAACAAGATTTGTCAGTTTGCCTTATTTCTTCAGAACACTGAATGATATTGAATGTAAAAGACTGTAAACTTTACTGGAACGGGGGAAAAAAAATGACTGACATAGGCAATTTGGATGGGATTAAAATCTCAGAGAAGCTTTGGTAATTATTACATTACCCCATTTAATAGGATAGAATATGACTTAAGAAACTATTTCCGTAGTAAACAACAAACCTGAGGGAACAAATTACTGTACTATTTTGCAATCAAGACAAGCTTGGCACAGCACAGGGATTGCTGACTTAGTGAAGGACTATGAAATCAGACACTGGTGTTTAGAGAGGAATGTGTAATCTGTCCGTATCCACACAGGCCTATACCATCACCAGGAGAGGACTGGCTAGGACTTGTTTCTAGAGTATTGCAACAAGCATGTCGCTGCGTTCGCTGCCATGTCAGGTTGCGTGTCTGCTGGCTAATTTGTAATTCATGGTTTTCAGGATCAGAAATACCTCAACTGCCACGATTTCCTGACATGCAGACACCCTGCGAAGAAAACACCGCTATCCTGAGCTATTTTCAGGAATTTCCATGATGTGCATGTGTCAGGCTCACATCAAGTCCTCCGGAGAGCAGGGAGACTGGTGGTATTTTGCACGCAGAGCTTCGTTATCGGCTCATTGGTGATTCTTGCTGCAGGCACACACCATGCGTGTTCATAAGCGCGGATCTAACTCTGGCTTTGATGAGAGATCATTAGCACCAGGTCATGACTGATGCTTCAACAGTCTCCTCGCTCTCTTGAATACGTTTTTGCTTTATCTGTTTTTCCCTGATAAAAAGCAGTGTAGTATGCAATGAGATAGCGAGAGGTGCGCAGAAAAGATGGGGTGATTGCTAGTTGCCACTTCACTCAACTGCTTTTTAATTTTCAACATCGCCTGGGGAACAAAAAACGGAAAAGAAAACCTTGTCTCGCAAATGACTTGGGTGAAAGAGCCGGAAACGCGCAAGCAAAGGAGATTCGCTGGCAGATATTTCAGAGCAAATCACCTGCATAGAAGGCGTCTCAGTCCCTAATGGAAATCCTTATTCATCTCAGTCCCGATTCGTCCCACGAGGCCTCAGATCTGGCTGATTCCACATCGTCTTATCAATATTCCCATCCTCTTTCTCTCTCATCAGTCGTTCTACTCTGTTTCCTGGCCGCAAGGACGCCGCTGCATCATATTGCATTGCCATAGAGACATCCAGAGCCACGTTACGCGATTATTAATGACGAGGCATGAAGTACCCGTATGAATATGTAGATAAGCCTGGTGCATATGGTTTTTATATGAACTGGAAGGATTCCAATCTCTGACGTCTAGTTTGACTGATGGTGCCGTCAGGGTTATTTAATATGCCTGAAGTCTGTTCCTCTCTGTAATAATGTTTGAGCGCAAACAAAGTCATCTGCTTTGACTCTAATTATTAGTAGGCAATCCATGTTTCTCCAGTGACATTCATTGAAACGACTCCTCTGTACTATAAAAACCCCACAAACAAAACTCCCAGCATGCCCTACTTTCCGCAGCAAGTTTGTGAGTGTTTACTTGGTTCTGCTGTCCTTCTCTAAAGGGCACCTTCACTTGTGATGCAGCGAGAGAACATAGGGACGTACACATGCGATGGCGCACGCGATAGGAGAAATGAAATATTACAGTGGGAAAGATCATATTTATTAAATCCCCTTGGCCGGGGCTGGACCCAAGCCAACTGTTGCTGTTCACTTCCTATCACTCATAACGAGCCTGTGGCGGATGAATGAGTGTGTGAGACGTTTGTAAAGATAAAACCAGATTGCATATTAAGAGAGCATAAGGGACATCATATTAAAACCAGGAGCAATCTCAGCATCGTCTAAAACACTGGAAACTTCCCCCACCCTCCTGTCGTGGGTTTTAGTGTGCTTGAACATACTTGAATTGTTCCTTAAGGTCAGCTAAAGGGGAATGAAATCTCTTTCTTTGATTGCACAACCGAGATTCGTAGACTGTTTTCTTTCATTCCGAGCCACAATGCTATTTTGTAAGAGCCACTTACTGTATGTAGCAATGCTGTTTCCTACCAACTACGTTTTAAAGGTCATTTTTTGACTGTGCTTTAGCATAGAAATACTGTAATATCAGGAAACATGCTAAATTCACATACTGTGCTGTGTGTTCAGTGTCAGAATGTTTTTGTTTAGGTCTGTTTGACTCTACGCACTTCCAATTTATCCAACTGTATTTTAACTCCCTGGGTTGCCAGTTGATTTAAAACACAGCACATGGAAGCCAGCAAATGAAATGGGTCAGAGATCGCAGGTTCCACCCCACCTAACTTGGCATTCATTTACAAAGCTGAATTTCCATTTTCAGTGGAAAGTGTTGTTTTTTGCAAAAGGTTGCATCTTGTGAGAGATATTAGCTAATTTGCAATGCATTTCACAAAAGCATTTCTAGCCAGCTAAGATGACAAGTTCTGTCATTGCCAACATAGTGTAATGATTCGGAGTATCCTGAAACCATTCAGAAACAGCATGATATAATTGTTTGGTTGGAGATACAGCTCTCGATCAGTGGTTAGTAGAATGTGCATGTGTATAAATGAAAACGCTGAACACGTGAGTTAGTACACGTGTAGTGCATGTTAACATGATAAAAAATGAATTGCTTTCTGTTTTTTTTTGTGTAAATGTTAATAACCTGACATTAATGTAATTATCTGACATTAATGCCAATCTTGAAGCAATTCATTAGCAGAAATGATTACTCCACCATCTGCATGAGACGCCATTAACAACAGTCCTATATTGTTGAACCAGTGTGGTTCAAACGACAGCGGTGCAACCATTTGGGGAAACAATCATTACTAGGTAGTTAATTACTACAATGATGTATCATGATTAAGCAGCGAAGTACATGGCATACAATTTCCAGGGCATTTTAAAATGTTGAAGAAATGCAGAAACCTTTGGCCTAAATTTATGAAGTGTAGGCATCCTATGAAATTGTAATTCATAGTCATCACATTTATATCATACAGACTTGTTTAACTCCTCTCAAATTGCAAATATTTATACTGCATCAAAAAAATCTGTGGTTGCTGGAATTTGACCATCAAAAATACGGTAACAGGATTTTAGGTTTTACAGTTTTAAGTAAAATTTACAGTTAAATACTGTTATTTCATTAACTGATATCATGTTAATATACCAACCTATTAAATTACTGAAATCAGTTTTGTAAATACACTGACAAGCCATAAATGCAGGTGGTGATGAGAAAGTCACATAATGGACCAAAGCCAATCATAAACAGCTTTTAAATATGAACATATATAGAAGGTGCTCAGTGTTATTCACACAAACACTAAACACAATAAACTGAAATATGCAATAAACATTAATTTAACAACATTACATGTAACATAACTGATACAAAAAAACTAAGAAGAAACATTGTTATTTCAAACAAAAAACATCAAATTCAACAAAATGTTTAATGTAATGCAGGGGATTCTGGGAATGTCAGTTTACAGTTTTCCCTGTAAATTAAATACCATTAACCATTTAACAGGTTTTACCCTAGCATTTTCATTTTTTTTACTTATAAAATCACTGTCTTTTACAGTGTAACCTTGAATACTGCTTTTGAAGGGAATTATGTAATCTGTAATTATATACTGCAAAATATGTCATCCATTTAGCAGCGTCTAGTTGTTGTTGTTGTATAGAGCTTGTATCTTGGCAAAATACAGTTTCAAAGTAGAATGTGCAGCTGATTGTTTTGTTGGATATGGTATGATAGTCATGGAGTTTTATTAAAGACTTTCCAGACATCGGTGAAGGATTGAACAGTGTCACTGTTATATCCATTGTGAGCCGAGGCAGTAATGAGTATCATCTTCATGTGCTCGCCGTGTGGCCTGTGCATCAGCTGAGAGTCATATTTGTTCAGGGTTGTTATCCACTCTGAGAGAACAGCTTTTGGTAAACAAGAGAAAACAGGCCTTCTACACATAAAATGCATTTGAGGGGCTGAGCGACGCTCGCAGCAAGGAGCATCAATTTGCCATCGTCTCCTTACATGCCTGAGTGCGGTAGACAGCTTTCCCTGAAAACGCTCTCATGAAGCAGGAATCAACGGTGGCTGGAGATCAATGGGAGGCGATCTGCTCACTGAAATGCGTCTTGATTTTTTTCCTTTTCCTCTTTTCTTTTGTGGCTTGTGATATGCTAGGATGATTCCCTCAGGGAGGGGTATGTCTAATAAATGCTAAACTATTCTTTCTGAGAAATTTCTGTGGCTTGCAAACGCCCATTGTTGCAGATTCTCAAAAAGTTGGGCAATGATGGTGAAAACCTGACAAACGTCTTGTCCAATCTGAATAATACTGTATTTGTAATCCTTGCTTTCACAAGCATTTGAAAAAATAAAGTTTCGCCACATTGGCTTCATCAGCATTTAGATGTTTTGTTGGTGGCAAAACATCCAGCTTGTTAAGATTTGATTTTCCAAATACAGATTTTCACAGGAAACAGCCTGTCACCTTTAACCCTTGTCATTACTCAGTAGAAACGCGAGACACAAGTGGGCTGAAATTGGAGAACCCGTGGCTGTGAAAATGAAATATGGACACCTGACAGTCCTTTTGGCCTCTATCTAGAATTCAATTTCACTACTCCCAACATATGTTGGAGATAACGGAACATTTCCTCCAGTGGAGCTCATTGGTCTAGCATCACTTTTACTGTGGCTCATACTCTGCTTTAGTGACTTTCAAGAGCCCAACCTTAAGTATTAAACCTAGGCATTTGTTTTGTGGAGCACTGGTTGTGCCACGGAGATGAATGGCACCTCAAACTATATGTGGTGTGCTATTACTTTTCCAGGAGATCAGATGTACTTTTGCCTTGTGGGTGTTAAAATAGGTGAAAAAATTGCATAGACTGTTTAAAAAGGTTATTCAGTTTTATAAGCATTTCATGAAAAATATATAGTTCACCATTTCTTGCATTACCGTACTATGGGATGCCTGATGATATAATGTCAAAATCTGCTTATTAGCTTAAAATGACAGATGACAATAAAACATTAAACAAAAATAAGAAAACACTAACCCCCAGTTTCACAGACAAGGCTTAAGCTAGTCCCAGACTAAATTGCATGATTGACCAGTCTCACATGAAAATATCTGGCTCTGACATAATTTAAAACATGTCAGTGTCATTGTTCTGTGTTAGGATGCACACCTGTAATATTTTCTTATAAGGTATTTTTATAAAAGTTGCTTAAATATGTTAATTAAACTAATAGTCCTGGCTTAATCTAAGCCCAGTTTGTGAAACCGGGCCTATAATGTTTTAAATATTTATTTATTTTCTTACTCCCAAGTCATCAGATGTTGTTTGCGTCACTATAAACCGCATAGCAATTCAAAATTTGTACTTGCGAATCTCACAAGTTTGAGTATTTTACAGTATTTTACAATATTTGGCCTATTTTTGAAACATTTGCAAAAAATTTAACAAAGTAAAGAATTAGGAAAAGGCATAAGAAATAATACCCAACCGCTTAGCATCTTGCTAAAATACACTCATAACAGGATTAGTGCTCCCATAATGCACTAAAAAATACGTAAGTGACTTTTGCACAAGCAAACAGTAGTAATTTTCTTTGGAATGAAAGCTTCTCAGTGTGGTGTTTTTCTGAATATGTGGTTCTTTTTTAAACAAAGAGCCATTTATATTCCCAGAGACACATTTGTTTTGTAACAGAAAGCAGATAAAATGAGATATTTATCTTATCCTCATTTAGTCGGATGCATCTCACCCACTTTGTAGAGGGGTTACACCAGCACTGTGATTATGTTTGGAACAGCTGAGATTGTTCTTCTTTTTTAGGCTAGATGAAGAAGTGTTCCTGGAGTCCATGTGGGGGGTCTCTCATTTTAACAGCCCTTCTCAAGAGACTCGTGCTTATAGTCAGTGAGCTAAAACTGCCTACAAAGATCCCTCTCATCTCAACTCTCTCCCTCTCTCTCGCTGTCGCACACAAAAACTTTCACAAGATACTGTCATCTGATGTTTGTCTCCTGCAAGGCTGTTTTTTTTTTTTTTTGGTGTGATTTTGTTAAAAACTTGAGGAAAAATTGGACTGGAAAGATTCAGAACAGTGTTTAATATATATATAAATATATATATATATATATATATACTGTATAGTCAGTTCATTTGCTCACCATACCATTTTTTATAGTAGTTTAATCTACGTAATTGTGCTTATTTTGTTCGTACAAAAATTATTTGTTGGAAACCTGTAATGTTTCTCACTTTTCAAAGTATTTGCTTGACTGTAGTTTCTCTGGGCCTACTATACTAAGCTTGGCAAACAACAGTATTAGCTTTCCCACCAATAACAGTAATGTACTTTTACACAGAGCAAACAATCAAGCTGCATCTAGTTTACCATACAGAGATTCTGTGTGTTGTGAAAAATGATACTAACCAAATAATTTTACTGTGTAACCAGGGTCAAAATAAACCATATTCACACTATATAAGCACTATTCTTGCACAATAAAAGCTAAATATTTTTGGCTGGCGTGTAATTAAACTTAAATATTAAAAATGAATGTAACGTGAAATGATTAAAGTAGTAGGTTAAATGTAAGTAATTAACACTAAAGGCAACACAGATAAAGTTAATGAGATAAATACTGCCCTTACAAATGTAAAATAAATGCTCCTGGAGCAAAATCCTGGAGGAAAAGTCAACGCCTGAACCTGGTACACAGACATATTTATTTTTGAGATATACATGTAGCTAGTCATTCCAAAGCAGATATTTTGATATTCGATATAAATGTTTTTATTCCCTCCAAGCATATAGAGAAAATGTGACATGTCAACCAAAAATTGCATTTCCTCAGTGTGGTTTGATTCAAAGAAATGTTCAAAGGAAGTTTGATGTCCTGTGGCGAACACAAGAGATCACTGTTCCAATAACGTTAATGTCAGGTCTGTCAGAGCGGCTGTGAACAGCCATCGCTAAACCCTAGATGTGTTTCACCTCCATGCCCGGAGACGCTTCATATGATTTATTGTTTGCTCAAGAAAGAAAAGTACACATAATGTCACCTGACCATCCGTCTGTTTTCTACTTATTTTGCCAAAAGAGCGTGCTGTCTTTCTTTACAATACATGCCACTTTTGATATTTTGCCATCAGATACATTGACATTTTGAAAGTTTAAGCGAAATGGTAAAATAGTTTTGAGCCACTGTTTATTTATGCATTTTATAAAAACAAAACTCCCTTAAAATTCCCTTAAATTGTTTTAATTTGCACCTTTA